>CAJUYI010000016.1:616957-637169 GCA_910591695.1 Galerucella pusilla | reverse complement strand
AAGCAAAACTTGGTTCATTTCATTTTGTAACAATAGATTTTTTTAAACCATTTCACTGTAATTCTATTGAAATGTAAACGATGAAGATGGTACACGTAGCGTAATGGACGAATCACTATACACGTCATGGTCAATTTGTTTCCATATGTACTACTATACATCAGGCTTTGGTTGTCGTTAAGTCTCTCGGTCGGTATTAGCTAGAAACTGTCACGTCGACAAATCTGTTTGTACCATTAGGATATTTCGCTAAAATTACATTTGTCAGGTGGAATTTAATACCTATATTCTCCTCTAACGGAATTTCCACCCGTACCGTATATCCCCCATCCAGACTCAAGTGCGTAAGCTTCATTTATTTTGACAATGATTAGTCGCTAATTCTGATTAGATTTACCATACACACAATATAATACGACCAGCATTTGATTAGATGTTGCTGGAAACATTGTTTACGTAGATAAATTTCTTAATTACTTATTATATCCATTCTAGCATATAAATGAATATATTACTACTATTTTAACTTCAAAATTTATAATAGACCATTCCAAAATTACGTCACTGATAAGTAGGCCATATTTTTTTGGGTCCTCATGTCATATTTTATTCAGTTTTCATTGTCTACTGGTAAACAAGGGATTACAGTTAGGCTTTAATTAATGATAAGTGCTTATAATTCTTTAAAATGCCTTAGTTTTGTGAAGTTGTTAAGTATGTAATGCGGAAAGAAAGAAATTTTTTCGATCTTCAACCAAGTGAGGTGATATTTCTGTGCTATTGAAAAGGTGATAGTGTGGTGTTCGTTTATTGCAGAGTTTAGTCACGTGCTGATGGTGTAAGGATGGTGTGATCCAGTGTGTAACACTTAATACACCACCATTTTGTACCGAGTAAACGGTGTCCCACCATGTTTACACCATTCATACCCCAAAGTGTTACCGAACGCAATAATAGTGTGCACTATATTTTCTTTGACCAATGGGCTCATTTACATATTTTTTTTATTTTATTATTGGGAAGAGCACATCATTTTGAGGATCTGTGCAAAAAATTAGACGTCAGCGAGACTCCTAAGTCGCCTGAAAAAAATTATAAACATTAAACAGCGCTTCTCTCCGAATTTCAGGCGTGACGTCATCCCATATGAAATCTCTCGTTGAGAGAGCGGATACCGCGCCGATCGGTTCTCGGTTAGATGACTACTTAGCTAGTAACAGTATTTTGCTAGCTTATATGCTTATTATTTATTATATTTAGCAAAATCTAAACAGTCTTACGTTTGTGAAATGAGAACGTTTAGAAATAATTTAAACTATTCGACACAATGGACCAGAACCAGAGTAAAAAAAGTTATAAATATTGTGCGGTTCCAGAATGTAAAAGTACTACGATTAAAACATCTAACAAAACATTTATTTCTATTAATAAGGATGCAAAAAAAACGGAAGCAAGGGCAGAAAAGCATGAAAAGACTCAAAGCGATCACTGATAAGTCAACATACTTTGTTTGTGTATTTTTAGTATTTTATTTTTCTTCAATCAGAATCGTTATAAATTACCTTATAAAATACGTTGTGAATCCATATTGAGAGGGTTATTGAAAACCACTCGCTTGTATTAATCTAAAAATTTTTATTAAATGGGTACTGCTTTTTTTCCAAAAAACAGGTAATCTTTTTCAGTAAATCATCAACAAAACTGGCATATATTATGTTTTAAAAGAAATTATTTTATTTGATTGAAAGTCCGGATCAGATCTAACAAATATCGCTTTTTTAAACAGTGAGGTGCATGTGCATTTGAATCTGATGTAAACATTTGGAACTGATGTTACCTGCTTCATCAAAATAAGTTTTTCTTGTTCTTTTCAACATTGGTGATTTAATTTTCACTACACATTCATTATAAATAGCATTTGGAGAAGCTCCTTTAATTGGGCAGTCTGCAGTTAATAAAATTTCAATTATTGAATAGATGAGGCTTTTACTTGATGTAGATCCATAGTAACTTATGAAATCAAACAATTTTATTTTGTTTAATTTACATTGTATTTAAACATAAAGTGACGCGTTTCGCTAACACAGTAGCTTTTTCAAACGAATGGAGGTATAATGAGAAACTTTCTATTTATACAGTGCCTTAATACTAAATTATACGGATATTTAATAATAAAATTATAATCTATTTACAAGGAAATGAAATGAATTTGTCTAAATAATATGGGATTAACTAAAGTATTTAACAAGTTTACCTGGAAACTCATTCACAACCATCCTACAGGAATCTTTCTAGGTAAAAAGGTTTAATAATGGAGAATTGTTAATATCAAGTTGGTCGTTAAGAAGATTATCTGAATATTTGTTTTTATTTATCTCTAGGGCTTCTAAAAGATTTAATTTGAAGGATTTAGTTTCTATATGCAAAATTTCAAAATTACGATCCAAATTTAATTGACAACATCATGAATAAAAAGATACGATTATGGATCCATCGCCTACGCCTCCGCTAAAAAACGCATATTAAAACGGTTAGATGTCATAGCAAACCAAGCATTGCGCATCATTTCTGGAGCTTATAGAACATCCCCTATCGAAAGCTTACAAGTAGAGCTAGGAGAGCAATCACTAGATAAAAGAAGGCAATACCTGACACTGTCATATGCCAGTACTATAATGGGCAACCAAGAACATCCAAACTATAATAACACAGTTGAAAATAGATATCAAAACACCTACGAATTCAGGAAAAGAGTCGACTATCCCTTCTATCAGAGAGTTTCCAAATATATCATACAACTAGACATACAGATACCTTCCATACTAGAAGCAAATGTTGATATACCACCGCCATGGCTTATTAAAATTCCGAGCATAGACACCAGCTTAACCAACTTTAACAAGGCAGAAACTCCAGCCTCCATAGTATACCAGAAGTTTCACACGAAACTTTCCATGTATACTAACTTTCATAAAATATATACCGATGCATCCAAAACTCCAAATGGAGCTGCTGTTATCACTTCCTACAAACCACCCTTGAAATATAAATTACCCGACGTAAGCTCTGTGTATACAGGAGAAATATATGCTATCCTACAAGCTTTAATCGAAATTCAATCGTCAAACCTGCAAAAAACTGTCATAATAACAGACTCCTTAAGTGCCCTAAGTACCTTGAAAAATATTTACACTTACAACCCTCTTGAACTACAAATCAAGACTCAACTGCATCTACTACAAAACAACAACTTGGATGTCAGATTCTTATGGGTGCCCTCTCATCAAGGAATACAAGGAAACGAAGATGCTGACAAACATGCAAAAGACGCTACAGTATGCAGAGATGTACATATAGTGATCAGTGCGGTTTACAGTGACGTAAAAACCTACATCAAAATGAAAATTAATTCTCGGTGGCAATCGGAGTGGCAAGGATCACTCCAAAAATTAAGACAAATAAAGGAAAGTGTCAAACAGTGGCCGCGAATGTGCAGTAACCGCTTAAAACAGGTCGTAATAACTAGACTAAGAATAGGTCACACTAAACTTACGCATGAATATTTAATGGATTAAACGACTTACCTTAAGGAAGTTGAATCCAAATTATACGAGCATCTGGTTTCCAATATATAACACACTGTAGTGTGTTAAAAAGAAATAAATTTTTCTCACCCTGTATTGCCCGGCTATCCAGTCTTTCTAGGTACCTCTGTAGTATCTCGTCGTCCCTCAACCCCTCATTATTAGTTGTGTTTAGATCGTATAAATCCAATGGGATAGTATTTACCTATGGTAGACTAGGGTTGGGAGGGAGTTTATATATATTGGAAACCAGATGCTCGTATAATTTGGATTCAACTTCCTTAAGGTAAGTCGTTTAATCCATTAATTATACTTCACATCTGGTTTCCAATATATAACACATAACACTGTAGATGTTTAAAGAAACGATCTAATAGAAAGTGGTCACTCATGAAGAAAGTGTGATCCTCTTTAGATATGTGTAATAATGATTGTGAGATTATACATCAAGAACCACAATACAAAAATAAAATCAATTCAAATAACACATTAACTTGAAAAGATGGAAAATTTAATAAAAATAATATATAAATGCTACCACGTAGGAACACTTATTCTTTGTAATAGTGTATTTATTGAGGAAAAAAAAAATAATTACTCTAACTACTAATACCAGATTTCAATAGCTTATTTGTTCAAATTCAGTATGAAATTTGAAAAGTTTTGCTCATTGGTCACAAGTCTATCGTAAAATCTTGTGAAAACGTCAGATTTTTAAGTCCACCCTGCAGCCTCGCGAATTGTTTCCATGTTGAAACCAGCTCGTGCTGCGGCTGAAGTAGAAGCATGCCTGGTAGAATTGCTCTTAAAAGTATTGGTGTCAATGCCGCTTTGTTGAAGTGTCGGTTTTATCCAACGACTTACTGTTTGGGATGATGCGGGATGAATAGGTTTCTTAAGAGTAAGTAATAATTGCTGATTGTTTCCACTTCTGAATTTAGAAGTGACTTCCAAGTAGCGTAGCAATGTTGATGCTACACAAAGTTTAGGTTTTGATTTAAAAAGTTAAAAGAAAGAATTGGTTTGCATCTCTTTGGATTTGATGTTTTCATAAAAATATTAATACTTCCATTTTGATAAACCTTTATATTATTGATTTTTATTTTAGTTAGTGTTTGAATCCTTTGTGCTATTGTGAGAGCAAGTAAGGTTGCTCAGTTTTAATGTTAAATTCTGTAATGATAAAGGTACTGTTTTTTGAGTATCCAAGTAAGCTAGTTCGATACTTGGATCCCACTTTATTTTGTATTTTGGACAAATAAGTTTTGTTTTGAAGATCCCTTCCAAAAATCTTCTAATTAATAGATACTGTTCCTCTGAAAATGAAAACAGTAAAGGGTGAGCGGATATTTGTGTGTGTTAAGGCTGATGTAGGAAACTCCATTTTCAAACTCTGTCTGAACAAATTCCATGGATACCACGCTTGCCAAGGCCAGTATGGTACAATTAATATACCTGTTGCATTATCTGGGATTATTATGTTTAACACTTGTGGAATCAAGGAACAAGGTGGAAAGCATAAAAATATATATCGTACCATGAGATTGTAAAGGCTTCTCTGTAAAAGAATCGGGATCTTTGTGCCATGATACATATTTTTCACATTTGGTATTCAATTTTGAGGCAAATAAACCAAGTTCTGGTGTACCAAACTTGTTCATGACTTTGATGTACTCTTTTCCACATAAAGCGTACTCAGTTTCGATCGATGTAGACCTCGATTCTTTGTCAGCTTGTATGTTGTCTTTTGTATTGATGTATGATGCAAAGATATATATATTTAGCTCCTTGCACCAATCCCAGATTTGTGATGTGACTGAATTAAAATGTCTGTGTTTAACACCGCCCATGCGGTTTATATTAGAGATTGCAGTGGTATTGTCTAATCTTAGCAAAATGCGTCAGTTAGTTTTATTAAGAGCAGAACATGTTAATCCATAATACGCTGCTATTTATTCCAAATGGTTAATGTGCCAATTTTGTTGTTCTATAATCCAAAAACCATGCGTGGCTTCCCCGTTAGCAAATGCACCCCAACCGTAAATATTACAACAATAAACTATTTTCGCTTAAAATGGAAATTTGAATTCTTTTTTAATGTATCTATCCACCAATCAATTTCTGGGTGTAAATATTCTGGTAGACATAACCGCACTGTAATCCGAACGGGATTTTTTTAAGTTTGTTTTCATATTTATTACCACCAAAAAATAACAATAATTATTGTACTTACATTCTGAAGAGCTGCTTTCCAGCTTACTAATTAACTTTTCAAATAATTTTTTGTACTTGTTCTTAGATTTTCTAGATTCGCGTTTTCTTTTCGGCATTTTAAGTTTTTGTAACACTGCACTTGTGAACACTTTCGCACAACAATGAATAATGAGGGGTTAAGGGACGACGAGATACTACAGAGGTACCTAGAAAGACTGGATAGCCGGGCAATACAGGGTGAGAAAAATTTATTTCTTTTAACGTTGTGGACATTTTGTAGATGATGAATACACTACAGTGTGTTATATATTGGAAACCAGATGTGAAGTATAATTAATACGTAAAACTGATAAACCTATGTGTATTATTTGTAGCCGTGAACTAAATGTAAAACATATACTCTTAGAATGTACATTATACACACCGCAAAGACAACAATGTAATTTTCCAAATGACATGAATACCTTGCTAGGAAAGGACTGTGATGTGGATAATATTTATAAATATCTGTCAAATACCTCTCTACTCTATAAGCTGTGATTATATTATTAAAGCCATCGCTAATAACCAACTTGGTTGATGCGAGAAACAAAAAAAAACAAAACAAAAACAAAAAAAAAAAAAAAGATACGAAAACATACTCTAGAACAAGTATTTCCTTCTGATAAAAACAAAAATAATCAATTTAAAAGCTTAACTTACTTTGGAATACCATCCTTAAAAATAAAATCAGTTTTAGAAACTTTAGACTTGAATATTTGCATCAAAACTGACAACAATTTATCCAAATTCATTAAAAACAACAAATCCAAATCTTCAAAACTAAATAAATCAGGAGTTTATAAATTAAAATGTGGTAATGACGACTGTGATAAAATTTATATAGGTAGAACTTTTAGGAATTTTAAAACTAGAATTTCAGAACACAAACGTAGTTATGACAATCAAAAATTAGATTCCAACTATTCAAATCATTTATTAGCAAACCAACACTCTTTCGATTCAAATTTTGAAATTTTGCATATAGAAACTAAATCCTTCAAATTAAATCTTTTAATAGCACTAGAGATAAATAAAAACAAATATTCAGATAATCTTCTTAACGACCAACTTGATATTAACAATTCTCCATTATTAAACCTTTTTACCTAGAAAGATTCCTGTAGGATGGTTGTGAATGAGTTTCCAGGTAAACTTGTTAAATACTTTAGTTAATCCCATATTATTTAGACAAATTCATTTCATTTCCTTGTAAATAGATTATAATTTTATTGTTAAATATACGTATAATTTAGTATTAAGGCACTGTATAAATAGAAAGTTTCTCATTATACCTCCATTCGTTTGAAAAAACTACTGTGTTAGCGAAACGCGTCACTTTATGTTTAAATACAATGTAGATTTAACAAAATAAAATTGTTTGCTTTCATTTTTTTTTTATTCTGTTATTTAACGTCGGTCTATGTCTGCGACTGTGGCTAATCACCGACGCCGGGAGCACTCTACCTCTAACCGGAAATTTTGACGAACCCACTAGTGTTCCAACCAGTGGTAGCGTTCTTTAACGAGCCCAACATCCATGGACTCGGGACCTCGGTTTTACGTCTCCTCCGAAAGACGGCATATCTACATTATACCTCGTGCTCATTGGTATAATGCCTGCGAGCTGTGATATGCTAGTCCGCTGCAGGCTGTACGGGCCCCATACGATGGTTTTCCCTGGCATGGTCGTCACCCATCCAAGTACTAACCATGTCCGACCTTGCTTGACTGTAGTTTGCTTTCATAAAATTTCAATTTGTTACTGAGTTACCTATAGCGTTATCTCCTTAACTTTGTCCACCAGACCAGGAATAAAATAAAACATCTGGAATCACCCTGTATATCGTTTGAGAGAGCATGTATTATGAGAATATTGACATTTTTAATCATTCTTGCCGGAAAACGATGTGTCACATAGAATAAAATTATAATTTAATAAACTCGTGTTTTTGATTAAAAAGCTCCATAATCATTAGCAAGTCCATTCTGGAAGATTTAATGAGTCTGCTTTTTTAAAATTAGGTCCACACATTTTATTTTATTCACACAAAATTTTGCGAGTAATTCAAAATAAATAAATTCTACGCGAGGCACGTAACAGTCAGAAGCGTAATGTTTGTGCACATTAACTTTCATAAGCGGTGACGTCACAGTCATAGTCTTCGCCCCGCTACGGTATGCTTGTTTAATTGGTTGTATTAGGAGAACGACATATTCTATTGACATGAAATTTCCAGAATCATATTTTTATCCTTAGTACTTTGTTTTATGACAGTTAAAAATGATTTAAAAATTTCAGTAAACGAGCCCATTAACGAACACAACAATGTCAATAGTGCCAAAAGTGTTGACACTTTTTACCATTCCGAACTCAGCAAAAGTGTTACTCTTGAATTACATAAATCCTCTGTTGATTGCTCTTTTCGTCATCTGATATTTTAATTATTGTTTAATTCAATTCAGAGACAGTTTACTGAGTGAGCCATTTATTATTTGTAAAGTTTTTTTCATCTAAATAAAATATATATTTTATTGATATTGTTCTACTAAGTCTGACTGACTTACACCACATGTCAAATACACAAACTTCAACTTCAACTGATCGGGGGATCCAGCACAATATGGTCGATCTGTCAAAATCAGGTGTTCTGGAATGGTCCATACATTTTATGTAACATGATGTAAAAGTTATACAAGTGGTGTGAAGTAAACAAGTGGAATAATCTACAATTTAAATCTTCACAGGACACAGAAATTGGAATTGCAATAATATTTCGCAGAAGAAACGAAAATGAAACAATTCATACGAATAACATAATATGGAATCAGGCAGTCATGACGTACCCTCTTCTGGGAACGTGGGACAGACGTGAAAAAATGGTTTCCTGAAGAAAATATTCACTTTCATATAAGTATGCTAATTCTAAGTTTTGGATTGCTGACTGTTCGGAGATGAGATAATATGCTGCAATATGTAGAGCAAATCCTGAATTACTTACATCAAACAGATTAGAAAAACATATTATTGCTGTTACGCAACTATTGGGCTTGAAGGGAAATAAAAAAATTTCATGAGGTTATATAGGTTTAAACACGCTTATGAAACTTGTCGAAGCTCTAACGTTTCCATAGTACAGTTACTTCAATATCATTGCGATCAAAACCCAATAGAAATGTATGGTTTTATTTATTTTAGGAAATCACACCACAACCAAACTGTTTCACGCTCTAAATAAGAAACTTCAAAGTAGAAGAGAAATCAGTAAGAAACAGTTTACAAGACAATTTACAGACCAGCTCTGATGTATGGATGCGAGAGCTGGAATCTTTCCAAGCAACAAAAAATCAGAATACAGACAGCAGAAATAAAATTTTTAAGGAAAACTCAGGATGTAACAAAGATTTACAGAATACGAAACGGGGATATACGGAAGATATACTAAAGTAAAACCTATTGGGCGGAGTAGAATTCAATGAGACCTCTGGCGGAAAAAATTGTAACTGTCGCAACGAGTAAAATCATTCGTTTTGCATTGTTTTTGTATTATATATGCAAGTCAACGTAATTACCGTAAATTCAACTTTATTTTTCAATTTTGTGTCAGTGACAAGTTTAAAACTGTGTTTTTCTATTTAACTCAACTGTCATCAATTCTGAGGTAATATTCTCATATATAATCAGAGATATTATGAAAGAGGATATGTTATTCTATTTTTTGTTTTCATTGCAGATCAAAGACCTACCTTCCCTGCCACTTTTGTAGATATAATTATATCAAAAATAAAATGAAAACACGAAATCAGACCTAAAACTAAACAGTTAATTGAACGCTTGTTGTACTTTTCACAAATATCAACCATAATTATTACTCCAAAAATAAAAATATTAGGAGTCAAAATTTAGTTTAATAACACAAAATACTGAAGCACCATAAAAGAAAAAGGAAAAGTTTTACAAAACACACACTGAAAATAACTAAAACAGCAAAATAAAACCACTTAAATACATCTTAAATATCAATGGGCTTATACGGCAGCTGATTTGTTTTACTCGTTGCTAAGATGACATTGACATTTCAGAGCGCCATCTATCGAATTCTACTTTTCCCAATAGTGAATTGTACAAAACGACAACAACTTAGATGGTTCAGACATCTAATAAGAATGATGGATGACAGAAACTGCAAGCAAATATGGGAGGCGAAGTCAACACAGAAGAGAACGACAGGAAGACCAAAGAAAAGCTGAAACGATAAGTGTATAAAAGGGAAAAATATTGCTGGCTTCAGTTCATGTAAGTGTCCATCTTCTATCCAGCAGCTTCCAAGGTTATGTACCCTAGGATTAATGTAATAATTTGATGGGTTTTACCCAATTCAAAGTTTATTTTCTTCTGTTAAGAGCTTTTAATTGAGAGATTGTTTTTAAAATGTTTTTTCACTATTAATTTATTTAGGTATACATAATGGAAGATAATTTATAGCAAATAAAAAAATATAGATGAGCATATACTAAAAATAGTCGAAATCATTATAGTGATGAAGTATTTTCCCCCTTATATCGTCACGTGTACAAGAGGTTCGGCCATCTGTATAGCAAACCGAAGATGTTGATGTGTCAATCGCTTGGACCTTTCAGACTAAAAGGCCACGTGTGTTAAACTTAATCAAACAAACGACCCATTGTTTTACCACCGTGCGCCTAGAGGAAAGGGAAAATGATCAATTATTCACCGGTTAGGATAATTGTTGATTTAAATGAACTTGCCTGTCAATTTGTGGAAGTACTTGAAATATATAAGGGGGATCCAATTATCGCTTTTAATATAATTGTATTATTTACCTGTACTGAACCAACTTAATTGTTTTGAGTACACATAATTAAAATGGGGTTACAAAACAAGGCATATATTTTAAGTGATTTTCAAATATTCTGGTAACGCAATTGTTTTAAAATTGTATCAATAATACAAACAATCTCATTATATTGATACTGGAATCAGTGCTGGCTGTTATCAAAGAACAATATGTAATAGTAATAAATTGTGTTAAATTATAATAAATTATTTAAAAAAAAAAAACTAAAAAAACACGCATATAATAGATAATCCAACTAAAAAGTAAATATGAAAATAATTCTTAATTTAGGAATAAAACGAGAAAATGAATGTCATTCTGGTAATAGCGTGGGGTGCTCAAGATCAATTGTTATAATTTCTCACTAGTTTTATTTCGAAATGCAGAGCTCGTGTATAGTACAAAGCATCCCACGCTTTTACCACAATGACATTAATTTTCTCGATAATCATTTTATTCCTAAATTTAGAATCTCCCACTTTTTAACAGAAGAACAAAACATTTTATTAAAAAAATGAGGCTTGTTACATTATTGTTTCAAAACAAAACATTAAAAACTCAAAAACCACTTTGGTTAAAAGTACGAAAAAATTAGGTTAAAAGGGATTTCCATCACTCAACTATTTCGAATTGATCAGCGCCTTCAGTTTCAGGGTTTTCATTATATGAGCATTGTAAAGAAGAAAAAAATTCATGATGTTCAGGAGGCACATAAGGTAGTAATGCTTTGACATTATCTAGTTTCTTGTTTGATATTTTTATTGGTTCCAAGTATTTTGGGCGTAATTCAGGAAGCAATGTCTGGGTGGGAAGTCCTTTTTTAGTGATAGAGACTGTTTTGTAGTTGTCATTGACGGCATATTTCACGTAAATTACTTTACTGTTATCAGGTTTTAAATGAAAGGAAAATGCACTACAGAAATTAAGGTTTTCGTTGTCTTCCGTACGCAGATTTTTTGATCTTAGTTAGGATGGGTTGGAAATTCAGAAAATCACTTTGATTCATAATAGTCAAGTTAAAGGGCTGTTTTAAATTCGATTCATTTATAACTTGGTGCCAATCACTTGGGCAGTAGATAAGTGGGGCATACTTTTCGTGGCGCTTTTCGATGAGAGCAAAATCTCTGTCTACATTCGACATTCTCTTGTTTTCACCTGCATTTGGTAGTTCGTTTGGGGGAATTAGGTTTAGGTCTTTTTGTCCTATTTGGGCCCTCACTATCTTCACTTGCCATATCATTTACATCAGACTCCTAGAATATAAATACAATAGTATAACAAGCTACTAATTTTTTACATTAGAATACTCAAGTGCAAAACTGTGACAAGCCACATTATTTAAAAAAAGCTCACCTTCTGATTATTAGGTTGGTTTTCATTGTCACTAGGACCATAATCCTTATCGAGATCACTGTCATCTACGGGTGATTCAACATCATCACTAAAACTGCTCATTTCTTAACTTTATAGCAAAACACTACAGCACGAACTAATCGGTATCCGCCATTTTCTGTGGCTTTTTTTTATTCAACACAAATAGTCTCTGAAAAGTAGAGAGTTGCAACAACATTATTTCTGAATTGTGGCGGCATTTATTGACAAATAGCTAAGCTCTCTGTCAAGTGGCTTGTTATATTATTGCATTATTCTATTAGATAGTAAAAATATAGATTTTGAAACATGTGTGGCTTGTTATTGTTTCACATTAAGACCTTCAGTTGATCTATCATAATTTTCCCATATTTACTAGTGATATTATATTATTTGCTACCAAGTGATATTGACGAGTCTTATAAATGATTATTTCGTAATCGAATCATTTCATCTAATGTTTCACTGTCAACTTTTAGCAGAGAGTACAAAGTTTGAATTAAATCTGTTTGTTTTAACAAACATATATACATACAAGTGAAGCTAATATAATCCATTTAACTAATTGATTTAACTTTTTATATCCATAACTTCGCTTAGTATACCTATAACAAATTTAAAAAAACATTAGACCGCAGGGAGATGCGAACTCGCGATCTCCTGTTAATTAGACAAGTACATTAAGTAACTGAGCCACGGCGCCAGCTAGTGGCAAAAATCGACTTCAAAGCAGTCAGTTACATACAAACAAACATACATACAAGCGAAGCTAATATAATCGTGTTAAAAATAGATCTGTCCTATAGAATTTTGATTTCATTGTGAATACATTGTGTTGAAACAGTGCGAAAAATGAAATTAATCAGCCATTGAGTCAGTTGATTTGATTTACTTTTTGAATATTGTTGTACTTTGTAGTTGTTTGTGTATATTATTGGAAGAAATGGAGCCAGAATTTTTCATAGAATTGTGCAGAAAATAAGCCAAAAGTTGATTGTAGCATGGTGGAAGAGTTTTACATACATGTCAAATGTAGATTATTTATAAACAGAAGTCAGGAATATTAAAACAAAACGGTTAGTAATAAACAATAACGTATTTTTCTTCAATTTGTTCATAAATATTAACAACAGCAAATATTCCTGGTTTTTGTCAACTTCTTTTGAACCTTTGCCTAGTTTCATCTCGTGGAACGTAAACAAATATTTGCTTGTGCAATTTATATTCTTATTTCTGCAAGTTGGTACAAAGCACATTTTGAAAACACGAAAGCGAAACAAAAAC
Source organism: Galerucella pusilla (assembly GCA_910591695.1). Lineage (NCBI taxonomy): Eukaryota > Metazoa > Arthropoda > Insecta > Coleoptera > Chrysomelidae > Galerucella > Galerucella pusilla. The sequence continues at coordinate 623,818 of CAJUYI010000016.1, read as the reverse complement.
AAATAGTCCAAACAAAAGCTGTAACATAGAAAAATTAAAAATCGATTTCGAGGTTAGATGAGAAATGAGATGTAAAATTTCACAAACAAATGAAACCGACCTTACAATTCCAACGGATTTAACAGTTTGTCGTTTTCAAGGTCGTAGGCTCTTTAACGTCACCAAGGAAGGAAGAGTGACATCTCGTTCAAAGCTCGCGCTTGTTTCCGCTCTTATTATATAAATATTTTTCCATAAAATACTTCAATTTGAAGCAATAAAAAAAATAATTAAAAATGCCCATTACCTATCATTATTTGTTTTGTAACTGATTTAGTATTCAATTCTCAGTCGAATATACTTTTTATCCACTTTGTGGCACAATCATAAAACAGTACCTATATGTTTCATAATATTTCAAGGTTATTGCTTATGCGTATGTAACATATGACAATATATTGGTATAGGTATCGGAACTGGTCACATATGTACGGCACATGTATCACATTATACACCATTATCAAATCTAGTGCTCTAATGAGATTACATGGAATTAATGTTTGTCCTGAAACCATCTAAGGTAAACTGTTTAAGACAAAGGGTATCGAATTACTAAATCTGTTGGCAAATTCGAGAACACGTTGCACTAACTGTATCTAAAGCTCAGTTGTTTTCATAGCTAATTATAGGTAGAATGCGGTCACAAACAGATGATTGAAAAAAAAGGAATAATTAATAAATGTGCTTTTAACAGGGTAAATCAATATTCAATTTTCTGCTGTCATACTCTAATAAATCAATTAATAAGTGTGCTGGAAGACATACCTTCCAGTAATAGTATACAGATACGTAATTTAATTTATTCTTTTTGGGAAATTAAATGATAATTTTATATTTCTATTTCAACGTTATCAAGAATAATTAAGTAAATTGTCTAAACATTTTGTCTGTATAGTTCTTTACATTACAACATAATATAACAAACAGAGATAGGCATATGATGAATGTCGGCGATACGTTTAAGAGTTTAACGCGAATTTGTACGTTGACAGACCAAAGACTTTGTTTACATTTTTATTTCACATTTTTACTCATTTTTTTGCCCCTTGCCTATAAATTTAATTAAAAAACAGTTGTTATAACGACTTACTTACACCCGAGTGCTCGAATTATTGTGGTAAGTAAAGATTATTTATCTACTTATTATTTATTTACTTCGCAATGAAAACTAACCTTAAATTGACATTTCATCATGGTTATGGATATAATTCCATCAAACTGAATTGTATGAAACATATTTTGATAGGACTACCGCCATATCAATGTGAATTCAACGCTATTGAATTAATTTGGGCAAATTGCAAGTCATATTACAATAAATATATTGGTAAAGATAAGTATTCAGATAGCTTTGTTATAAATATGTGGAAAGAGGCACTGCAACAATGTCATCAACAAATTTAGGAAAAATGTGTTAGGCATACTCATGAAATTATAGAAAAGTGGTATGCCCGAGAGCAAAAATATAATTGATATTAGCATTCAACCTATTACCATAGATATAAATACTGGTGATAGCTCTGATTCTATGAGGAAAATTAAATGAAATTTATTGTATATATTTATGAGTATTAAATATACATATTAAAAATATTTATTATTTATTTTCACAACCCAAAAGATTTCTATTTTTTGTTGAACCGTATGGGTGGGACGGCCCAATAGGTTGCTATCCATAACACTAAAAAGGCAATTCTGATTTGCAAAGTTTCTACTGAGGAGATTGTTATTAATTCTAACTCTTATGCATGTAAATTTGCGGAATAACCCTATAAAACTCTGGAATACTAACAGTTTTTTCCAACTAAAGGTTTAGGTAGCATATCGCTAAATGGCTGTGAAATATTTACAAATATCTAGCTTCAATAATAAATAACGCACACCGTCATTTTAGCCACATCCTAATTGAAACATCAATCTACGACCTACGTGTAATTTAATGTATTGATGTATTGCGTTTGTATATGAATGATGACGCGTGGGAAAAGATTCACCGAACCAACTTGTATACACTGTGTTATTAAGCTGCAACGTAGGGATTCCTGTACAAAACTGTCAAACTCGAGCAACTAAAAACAAAAAGAAATTTCACCACCGCAGCGAGTCGAACCGCCATACTTCAGTTTATACTTCTAAGTTTCCCATGCTTCTACCCATACTTCTATCCCGTACTCGGTTTGAAGTATTCGAAAGTGGTGTGAAAAAGGAGTTCGACTTTTTTAAACATAACTATCCATTTTTATTAAACCAGAGCGAATTTAAGAAAATTAAAAGTGTATTTGAACTTATTTTCCAACGACCTTTCCAAATCTGTTATTTTTTATGAACGCTATTTGGTAAAAAAGTTAGCTCGCGTTTGACAGTTTTGTACAGGAATACCTATGCCGCATCTTATAAATAACACAGTGTATTCGATGAAAATGATGGTGAATATAGAAATATATTCTGGTAGCATTATAATCCACTAGAAATGGGATATAGTCAAATGCAATGACCTTAGGAAGAATCATAAGGAACATGATAATGTTTTTATGATTATCCGCTAATGGAGAAATTTAACAGTTAAAAAACACAAAAATAGTATATAGTGGTATAAATGAAGGAATAGATGCTGCTTTGCAGTAAGATTTTATATACAAAGAGACCCTATTTATTATAAAAGAATGGGGTGCTTTGAACTCTTTTTATGAACATAATAGTGTTTTAGTATATAATCCTCTCAATGAATTTGGCTAATAGGTATCACATCAAACACAGTAGCGTAAGTCCGGAAGTCATGGTCGCTTAAAAGCATATTTACACCACCGGGTATATTAATATTAAGTAGTCCCAAGAATAAGACATGGCACTGTCACCCAGCTAAGCCCTTTACATAAATAGAAGGGTCGGATGTTTTATGCAGTGGCGCCGTCTATAAAAAATAAATACGTAAGTATGTAAAATTGGCATGAAAAAATGTAACTTCCGCTTGAAAAAAAAATATCGCTCAGTCAATGCGCTTACAGTGTATCTACATTCTCATGATTTAAAATTATGCTTGTATCGTTAATTAAATCATTAACTGCTTCTGTTTCAAAGCTTCGGAGTTTTCAGTAACAAGCTACGCTGAAACTAAGTTACGACAAGAAATGTCCAATCCAAAAGATGAATTTAATTTATAACCATATTTCCATTCTAAATGGTCTTGATTTGAATGAAACGTTTCGATTTAAGGGAGAAAACTGAAATATTGAGAATTGGATACAGTTTAAAATTTAAGTCCTTACTGATTTCAGTATATATGTAGGAATTGTCCTGAATTGAATTATATCTAATCAGACACATTGTTATTACAAAATCTTGAAACTTTGAACAAAAGCTACGAACATTCAAACTTTTGAAAAATTTGCCTAAGCACTTTCGCCAGCTCAGGCATCTTCAGAGGCTCTAAAATTTTTCTTTTTCTAAATAACTCTCGTCAAAACCACTTCTACATTGTTATGTTATTTTTAAAACTTGGTTTAATATTATTCAACTATAAAGAAAAATAACTGTATTAAATTAAAGCATTTATACCAAATAATTAATAACATATAATCAAACCCGTTGACCCCTTCCGAACTACATCCCTGATTATAAGGGAAGGAAGAAAGACAGCTCGCGGTAAATGATAACAATTAGAGCCCTTAGCTTGAGGCTGTTCACATAGCGTATCTTGGATTAAGATGGCTTTGTCATCAAGGTAATGGAAGCTGAGGGCATCTCACGATTGTCTCATTAATGTATTCTCAAATCAAAGATGGAATAGATAATTTGAACGATTGTTTGCCATTTGCTTTTCGGCGCCGCCGACGTCGCATCTCCACTCTGTTACGAATTTTCGGGAAACGTTAAGAGCCCTTCTTCAGAGCCTTCGGCTGTGTCTAACATCATTAGCAGACATTGCTTAAACAATAAGGCATTGCTTGACTAAAACTGTGTAGCTTTAATGCAATCTAAACAAAAAATTAAGTCGGGTTAGAATTTTCTCAGCTTGGTACGGAAGTTTTTTCAAAAATATCATCGGATCCTGAGGCAGTATTTTTCATATATATACTCCATGCCATCAAAATGTGCAAAACAGCAAATGAAAAAATCTCCGTTATTATCCCTGACTCATTAAATACCCTAACAGATCTGAGAAAGTTATATTCATCATACCCGATCCATGAATGGGCTCGTTTACTAAAATTTTTAAATCATTTTCAACTGTCGTAAAACAAAGTACTAAGGATAAAAATATGATTCTGAAAATTTCATGTCAATAGAATATGTCATTCTCCTAATACAACCAATTAAACAAGCATACCGTAGCGGGGCAAAGACTATGACTGTGACGTCACCGCTTATGAAAGTTAATGTGCACAAACATTACGCTTCTGACTGTAACATGCCTCGCATAGAATTTATTTATTTTTAACTACTCGCAAAATTTTGAGTGAATGAAATAAAATGTGTGGACCTAATTTTAAAAAAGCAAACTCATTAAATCTTCCAGAAATGGACACGAGTTTATTAAATTATAATTTTATACTATGTATGACACATCGTTTTTGGTTGTTTTCCGGCAAGAATGATTAAAAATGTCAATATTTTCATAAATACATGCTCTCTCAAATGATACAGGGTGATTCCAGAAGTTTTATTTTATTCCTGGTCTGTTGGACAAAGTTACGGAGATAACGCTATAGGTTACTCATTAACAAATTGCAATTTTATTAACTGCAGACTGCCCAATTAAAGGAGCTTCTACAAATGCTATTTATTCATTCTTTTTTTAATTTCTGGAACGTGCACTTCACTGGATTCCATTTCTAGTAGACTATCATATCGTTGGAATGTCATAAAATGAAATATTTCATTTCACATTTTGCCACAGATATGATCCACTATGAATGGACCTTAATAAAAATTTGATAACAAAATTTTGTTGTCTTAAACTTCAAAATAATTTTTGATTGTCTAGTTGTCAAATGTTTTCTGTTGTGTCAGTTAGGGATAAAAAAATTAATTTCTACTTATTTTTTCTTGACAACGGTAGCTGGAACGCTACTGAAACGTTGAAATAAAGAATTTAAAAATATTGTGGTTTAATTTCCCAAGAATTAAAAAAAGAATGAATAATATACCACAAGGAACATACAGAAGATAAAATGCTATTTATGATGAATGTGTAGTGGAAATTAAATCACCAATGTTGAAAATAACAAGAAAAACTTATTTTGATGAAGCAGGTAATATCCAAATATTTACATCAGATTCAAATGCACATGCACCTCACTGGTAAAAAAGCGATATTTGTTAGAGCTGATCCGGACTTTGAATCAAATATAATAATTTCTTTTAAACCATAATATACGCCAGTTTTGTTGATGATTCACCACAAGCTATAAGAACAATATCATCTACGTATTTAAAAAAAAATATTAATACAAGCGTGTGGTTTTCAATAACCCTCTCAATATGGATTCACAACGTATTTTATAAGGTAATTTATAACGATTCTTATTGAAGAAAAATAAAATCCTAAAAATACACAAACAAAGTATGTTGACTTATCAGTGATTGCTTTGAGTCTTTTCATGCTTTTCTGCTATTGCTTCCGTTTTTTTGCATCCTTATTAATAGAAATTATTGTTTTGTTAGATGTTTTAATCCTAGTACTTTTACATTCTGGAACCGCACAATATTTTTTACTCTGGTTCTGGTCCATTGTGTCGAATAGTTTAAATTATTTCTAAACCTTCTCATTTCACAAACATAACACTGTTTAGAGTTTGCTAAAACGTATAATAAATAATAAGCATATAAGCTAGCAAAATACTGTTACTCTAGCTAAGAAGTCATCTAACTGAGAACCGATCGGCGCGGTATCCTATCTCTCAACGAGAGATTTCATATGGGATGACGTCACGCCTGAAATTCGGAGAGGAGCGCTGTTTAATGTTTATAATTTTTTTAGGCGACTTAGGAGTCTCGCTAACGTCTAATTTTTTGCACAGAGCCTCAAAATGATGTGCTCTTCCCAATGATAAAATAAAAAAATATATGTAAATGAGCCCATTTATTAATAAGAGGCTTCATAGCTTTCGAGATAAAGAAACTCTTTTTTATGGGCACCGTCACACATGGGAGTAAGAGAAAACGAGAAAGATGACTCCTTGCCCCTAAATCAACTTCTACTGATAGTTTACCTCTCCTTACGAAATTTCCCCAGTCCGATCACAGATACATATACCAAACATGGCAATTCATCCTGGAAGACACTGAGACCTTTTTGAGGCCAATAATCCCGGAATTGGAACCAAACTCCCACTCCCATATAAAAGAAAAGAACAAGTTATAGTAAACAGTTCAAGAATTGGACATACACGCATAACACTTCAACATCACTTAACAAAAGAAACTGCACCTTTAAGTCAAATATGCCATACTCCACTCAAAGTAAAGCATATGTTACTCCAATGCCCAGAAAATGGAGAACAAAGAAAACGCTACAATTTTATTTCCTATTGCCACTTCTTGTAACTCTGTCTAGTTTATCTAGATTGTCTTTTCTCGAGCTGGAGCTGGAATTACATCTGCCAAATTTCACATCCTGCACATCTGGATCAGGACCTGGATCTTGATATTATCGCTTAAAAATAGATTTGGAACTGGTGATGTCATTTATGCGCTGTGTAACCAGAAATACTTATATAAGGATCCATAAACTAAAATACATAAAATGGACTCGGACGACTACCTGACGAACGACGGAAAAAGAAAGAAAGACTACACAGATGATCTGTTCAGAAGATCGAA
>CAJUYI010000016.1:599829-616857 GCA_910591695.1 Galerucella pusilla | reverse complement strand
GGCAATATTTCCACGAATTGTTAAACCAACAGATTCATGATGAGGAAGACCTAGAGAAACAAGTTCAATTTCAATGTGAAAAAGGAGAAGGTGAAATATCAAATAAGGAAGTCCTGGAAATTATAAAGGGGTTGAAAAAAGGCAAGTCAGCAGGTCACGTTCAAATCACAGCTGAAATGATGAAGAATATGGGAGAAAAAGGATTGGAGGTTTTAACACAAATATATAACAAAGTATGGAAAGAAGGAGTTGTGCCACTGGAAGACCGGAATAATAGTTCCTATACACAAAAAGGGCGACAAAAGGGATTGTTCAAATTACAGAGGTATTACACTGTTAAGTATTCCCTCCAAGGCCTACGAACGGATATTGGAAGAGAAGCTTACAATGCAAACCGGAGAATTGTTGGAACAATCACAAAGTGGATTTAGGAAAGGGCGTAGTATCAATGACCATATTTTTACGATTAAACAAGTGACACAGAAAGCAAGGGAAAGAAATTTGGAAATATACCAGGGGTTCGTTGATCTGGAAAAGGCGTTTGACAGAGTGCCAAGAAATAAAATTAAAGATGTATTAAACAAAAGAAACGTAGATAAACAATTGGTGAACGCTATAATGAGCCTACATGACGATAATACAATATATGTAAGAACAGACAACATGGTGTCAAAGGATTTTTTAATCAATAGTGGTCTAAGACAAGGAGGAGTATTAAGCCCATTATTATTCAACTTAGTATTAGATGATGTGATGAAAGATACCAGAGAACATACTAAGCAATTGTATATTGGACACAGACATCTACAGCCCGTTTATCTACGTGAATGCGCTTTTGCAGATGACCTTGCAATATTCGCAAAAAACGAACAGGATCTGCAAAGGAACTTGGATATTTGGAATGCGAAGCTAGAAAATAAAAACCTAAAAATAAATGAAGAAAAGACAAAAGTAATGGTGACAGGAAAAAAAGATACCCAAATACATGTAAATCTCAACGGAAAACATCTGGAACAAGTAGAAAATTTCAAATACCTAAGAGTAAACATCAATAATGAAGGGAACCATGACATAGAAATATATACCAGAATAGAAAATGCTTCGAAGGTGTACCATAGTCTTAAAAACTCGTTCATTGGAAAGAAAGAAATCTCGGTTAAAACGAAAATGACTATATATAGAACTATATTTCTCCCTATATTAACTTTTGGATGCGAGAGCTGGGTACTGACGAAGAGGATGGAAAGCAAATTACAGAGTATGGAGATGAAATATCTACGGAAAGTCGCAGGTATTACAAGGAGAGACAGAATACGAAATTCAGTAGTGAGAGAAAACCTTAATGCTCTACCTGTAAAACAGATAATACAAGATCGACAATTAAAATGGTTTGGACACTTAACTAGATTAAGCAACAACATACCAGTGAAACAGATATGGAAAGCAAAAAGACATGAAAGCAGAACCAGAGGAAGACCAAGGAAAACATGGGAAGATAATATAGAAAAGGTTTTGAGAAACAAAGGTATAACTCTAGCGGAAGCACGAACCAAAGCAAGAAACAAGAAAACATGGAGAGCTTTCATATATAATGATTAAGACAAATTTGATCACCTTACACCTTCGGGTAGATAGGTTTAGATTATATATATATATATATATATATATATATATATATTGGTACACGATTCCTTGTTGCCTCCGGTACATGGAAAAGGCGACCTGGCCTCCGGGTCTTCCCATTGGCCTACATCGAAAAAAAAATTATATATGGGGTGATGAAGTGATGACGAATCCGGATCCCTTGAGAGGGGTAAATATATTTTAGTTTTTAACAGGTCATATATACTCATATATACGAAACACAGAAAGTACTATGCCACCTCCAAAAATTATATATCTTGTTATCTTTGATGCCTCCGACAGCGTTGCCACATAACCGGAGGTGATAAAGACACCTCTTTATCCACATGTAAGATTTTTAATATAAATATTCATGTATGCGGACATTTGTTTTCATATTTTCAACAAAAGTAGGAAGGTATGTGAATTTTCAAATCTAGTGAGTGGGAAAAGTGATTTGCGTACAAATTGTACACAATATCTTTTCTACAACCACATTTATTAATGAAAGAAATACAGTAGTTTATATAGTTATTTTATTCAAAATTTGAACAGGAAAAACTTATAATATGAAAATAAATAGAATGATCAGTTGAATGTATAATTAATTGTAAAATTTGAACAATTTTATATTATTATTATACTATTATTACTTTGATCTTGATTTTTATTTCTAAAATAATGCCTAACAGGTTAATAATAAAAATTTAAAAATTGTACACCAATAAGAAATTCACTATTAGGTTGAATTGTCAAGAAAAGTTGACCGGTCATAGGTAGCTTTGTTTGACATTTGGGTGCGGAAAAGTGCCATAGCGTCTACTTTTCGCATTACTTTTCCAACGGTTATCGAAAGAATTAAAAAAGGACTGCTTTTCGTATAAAAATTCGTGTTGAAAAGCGTGTTTTGCATTGTGGTTGTAGGAAATGAGGTATTATTTATTAGTCAGTTTAATAAGATTTTACATTAACAGCGGTTTTATTTAGATAATGTTTCTCGATAAATTCTCTTAATTGTTGTGCTGAAGGGTATTTTTTGGTTTCCAAGTTTGATGCAAAAAAAAGCTTCTTCCTACGACCACATTGGAAAGGACTTATATTAAACTAGCGTGCGAATTACTTTCCACACATGAGCGGAAAGTAACTTTTTGACTGTATAATGTATAATTTTTATTAAGATTGACAACTGGCAAGCAGTCAAATATATAATTTTTTCATTTAGATTTACCTATGTAATATTTAAATTTGAAGCAATCTATTTGAAAAGTGAAATTTCTTCATTTTCTTGATTAAAAAAAATTTAGGAGGTGGTCGAGGATCGAACTCGCGTACTCTCCGTCAGAAGTCCGATGTTGTATCAACTAATCCAAACCACATCTTATAATAGTCGAAAAATGCTCGGGAAAATGTAATCATCTTGAAAGGTATTTATGATAAGTATATAAAAAGCAGCAATAATAATTTCACTTTCAATACCTTTAACTATCCAACCAATTGATAATTGTAAAAACCTACCTATAACTACTTGAATTTTTGTTACCAATGATACTTATTGTTAATTTTGAAATCAATTATGTTGACTTTAATTGTAACATTTTGTGTATTAATATGTCAGATGTTGATTACACATTATTTGGTGGAATTATCACGTGATCGTAGGAAAAGTACTGTACATTACTCGTGCGAAAGTGATTTTTCACACTCATGTGTTTGTCGCACTCGGCACCTCCCGCACAGGTTATGTAATATACTATATTATATAAAAGGCATTTACATTGAAGAGTGCAAACTATATGATATTTATACAGGGTGATTAATTGAACAAGTGATAACAAATTATGTATTAAAATTTTTTAATTTTATTTCCAAGTTCTATATCTTGGTTTGAAAATTGTTATTTTTGTCAATTTGATGGTTTGTAAATCTTATACGTATTAACTCCAAGAGTTCGTCCATATCAAATGTGGTTAGAATCCAAACAAAAGGGTATATTGTGGTTTGAATTATAGTTTTATTGAACCCTTTTGTTTTTATACGTATTAACTTGGAATTCAATTTTTCTTATTTCAAATAGATTGTTTTTTTCTCTTATTCTTTTGGGAATCAAACCACAATATTGTTTTTTATTTTTTATTTCGGTAGCGTTCCAGCTACCGTTGTCAAGATTAACTAGTAATAAAATTAATAAAATAATTTTTGGTCCCTATCTGACACAACGAAAAAATATGACAACTAGACAATCAATAATATTTTGAAGTTTAAGACTACATAACTTTGTTGTCAAATTTCATTAAGGTCCATTCATAGTAGATCACACCTCTGGTAAAATGTGAAATAAAATATTTTATTTTATGACATTCTAACGATATGGAATCCAGTGAAGTGCACGTTCCAGGAACGGTTTTTATTGGGATAGCGCTTTTTTCAGCTTATTTTGGAAATGTTGTTAATAAAACGCGTTTGTTGTTACTTTTTTGTGTATGATCATTTTTGTTTTCAAAACACGTATCTCAGTTTGGTGATTTTGTGTATTGAGTTATACATGTTTTGAAAACAAAAATGATCATACACAAAAAAGTAACAACAAACGCGTTTTATTAACAACATTTCCAAAATAAGCTAAAAAAAAGCGCTATCCCAATAAAAACCGTTCCTGGATCGTGCACTTCACTGAATTCCATTTCTAGTAGACTGTCATATAGACCATACAGACCATACAGACCAATAAAGAATTTAGCAACATAGATCAGACATCCTGTATCTTGGATATTACAATAGTATTACCCATCATTTATGGGGTTTTTGAGACTACTTAGGTGTCCCGTATTTTCAGTTAACGTATGTCACTTTCCCAATGAATCACCCCGTATATTGCAATGAAGGTATGCCCTGAAGCAAACAGCTTTTTATATGAAACTCACTTTTCTGCCTTCTGCCATTGCAAGTTTCTAAGAAGAGGTAGTGGGCTATATTAGGTGAAATTATACTAATAAAATTTTTGATACTTACTGCACAGCTTTAATATTATCTCAGTTCTTGACATCATTACACAAATAGGTATAATAAATTTTTACACTGCTACAACCACGTCCATTGGGCGCGAGTCGCAAAATATAGAGTTAAATGCTAGAAAAGTATCCTTGTCACCTCTTCTCCAATGTTGCCATTTAGGAGAGGCGGGAAAGTCCCTTATGTAATGCAATCATGAGAGTTTATATGATAGGAGGCAATAACGTACCTCGCCTAAACGTGTTGTGCTACACTAGCGCCAGTGATATATACTGGAACTAAAAATTTATTTTGGAGGTACGGGGCATACTTTATGACCTCCGACAAAATTTCCGTTTTTGGTGCTCTAGATGGTATCTGAATACAAAACCAATGAAAAAATGGGAAAACGTTGTCGCCTCCAAAATCGGAGGCGACAACGTTATATATGAGGTGACAACGTTTCTTCAGTATCTATTTTGGAGGCGACAACATACCCTCTATACCTATATATATATATATATATATATATATATATATATATATATATATATGTTTTTGTACTCTTGCTGCTTTGAGGTGCTTAATGGGAGTTTTTTGGTCATTCCTATCCTCCTTGTAAAGATCAGATGCAATAGAAATGTGCTTACCCTTCAGTTTGCTAGCATTTTTAGGTATTTCTTCATTTTTAAGAAATGTACAACGCTTCAACTTAATGGTAGGTGAGTCTTTATACCTTTGAAAACTGAGTAGTTATTAATATCTGCATTTGTGACGGATACAGCCAATAATTCACTCAGTTTAAACAGATAAATGCAAGGATGTCTACTTCTGGAGCATAAATAAAAGTGTTGTTACACCTTAAAGCTCTTCCTAGATGTATATCTACACCTAGACCTAAGAATGTCGGTTTTATTCTCAAGATCACCTATTTTTAAAGTGTTATTATGGAAATTCTATAGAATTATTTTATTATGCTCCTTGTTTTGTGTGGATAATGTTCCAAATTCTGTTTTAATAAGATTTAAGAGTTTATTGTATAACTAACTATTACTTAAATCCTTGACATCTAATCATAATGTATATTGGTAAATTAGGCAAACTCAAAAAAAGAAGAGAGAAAAAGTAGTTTCGAAGTTAATTACTGGTTTTTTAGAGTTGTAGCAATAGAAAGGTTATTGCAAGATGCATCTTCAATAATAGTAAAGTGGAAAGAAAGGGAAGAAAATTTAAAGTTAGTAACTTCAGTTCACCAGTTATTGCAGAAATTAACAGGGCACATGCAAAACACGTCTCAATTTATTTATATCTTAAGGACGATGTGAGGATCAAGAGAAATCAACATTATCTTGAAGTTAATGTAAATAGTTCCAGTAGTTACATACGGTCTAGGGTATTTTATTCAATCTTGTTTGCGTGTTTTATATTTGACATGCTTTTTATTTAAACGTAGGTCATTTGCCTGAAAAGATCAAAGCTGGATGTTATGACGCGGAGTAAAAATGTTATAAAAACATTCAGATTCATATTCTGATATATTTATGGTATACAGCGAACGCTACCTAATGCTGCATGCATTTCATTTACTCTGCGAATATTTTCATTCAAATATTTATGGAAGCTTCCTTACGCGTACCGTTTTATTTTTACTAAGTGTGTCGCTTTATTTCCGTGCCATCGTGGTGTGAAAATATTGCATGTGTTAGTATTTTATCGATGCCAAAAGTTTTTAGGGCTGTTATATATATCAAGTCAGCACTTTTCATATATCCATTTCTTTATGTCTGGAAGCATATTTCTTATATTATCACGTACATATGAAAGCGACAGTCTCGGTCAATATGTCTCGCTGTTTTGTGTATTTGAATCTCAATATGCAAGTGGATAGAGCCATTTAGAAACCCTGTTCAGTTTTTAGGTTACCACAATAAGTTGTTTTCTAGTAAAGAGCAACTGACTGGATTGTGTGTTGAATTATAAACGTAAAGTTTCGCATATCATATACTTTTAAGTCATTTAATTTATTATTGAATACATTTTTTTCAGTGTAGGTGTATTAATAATGAAAATGTAATCATTAATAAATTCATCACTGGAAGTGGAAGTTGTGCAATGATGGTTTTAATGAGTTTTTCGCGTACCGGAAAACAAATCATATGAACAGCAAAAATAGGGCGGAAAGTATTTTTTAGCAGCCCAAAGACGGAAAATTCAGAGCGCCACGATTTTTGAAGTTTTTCACCATTTGTTACTTGATGACTTTGACGTTTTGCGTGAATTTTTTAATTAAGTGTGAATGAATGTCAAAGTTAGCTAATAAAGCACTGAGCTCTTGTGTTATCAGTTCCAAAATGGTGTGGGAATGAATGGGAACCTCAAAATTTCAAAATAGTAGAGGAAGAAGAATGTAGGTTTTTTGGAATGGAAGAAGAAACCTCCATCCACATACTTGCACAGCAATTCAGAATCCAAGGGCACAGTGCCTGGGAGATTACTGGATAGAAGAGGGACATTAACCTAAGCTGAAGCCTGCAGATATCCTAAAATTGATGGGAAATAGGACTAAAGGAGCTGCTAGTCTCTCCTCAGAAACTATGTAGAAGTAAGGGGCACAATAGATCTCTTAGGTCTCAGTGAATGTCATACATACTTACATACATGAAGTAGACTCCGTTTCACATAAAAAGAGCCACTAGAAGTCTAGAATTTGCAGTCGTATGCGCGAAGATGCTGCCTTAGGCTTTGACCGATATTGATGTTCAGATATCGTTAGAGAGATCGTCTAGATGGGGCATACGGGGCGGTGCCCTGGGGCCCCCGACCTTAGGGGCCCCCTGGCAGAGAATAAAAAGGGAAAAATATTTAGCCCTTTCTGGACATATTTAAAAATTTTATACAAAAATAAACTTGAAAAAAAATACTCAGAGTTTGCTAGTTTGACTTAATGTTAAAAAGAGATTTCAAATTTCCTTTGTCATTGGTTCATATCTGGTAGGCCTTGCCTTTACAGCTATTCGAGAATCGAGACTTGCGATGCGCGTGCGCGTGGTGATGTGTCTCGTGATACAGACATGTGTTTCATTCGCAGCTTCGTACCGTAGTAACTGCGTAGTTACAGATTACGTATAGCTGCGTATAGCTCTGGTGAGGTTACACGAGTCACACGAGTTTTTTCATAAGTATGACTCGCTTCGCCGATGCGATTCGTTGTGCGGCGCTTCGCCTTGATGTCGGTATTTGGACGAATCATCAAAGGAAAAATGGAACGATGCGACGAAGTCGATGGAGCGACGAAGTTGACCCATTCGGTCTCCACGCGAATCATTCGTAAAAATCTCAACGTAACAGCAAATCTTTCTTTTGCAGGTATGGATAACCTGAGTTTTGTGTCCTTTTTCTGTATTTGGGGACCAATTTGATTCAACAGCAACTCAAAGTCTTCATAACTGATCCTACAAAACTTATGAAATTTGCCTGACGGTTCCTTAAGCATATCGACGATCATGGTGTAGTACAGTTGTACCTTAAATGGGTAAAATACATAAAACAGTTTGTAAAAATTTGCATTTTAACTGCAATGCTTACCGAGATCTGCTTTTATATAAAGACTGGATCCACCATCTTCGTTTTTTTCTCTTTTTTTTTGAATTCAAAATGACCTCATAATAAGCTTGAGCTGCAGCAAACAGAAGTAGGTCTTCTTCTTCCGAATTCATTTTTATAAATGGAAGCTTGTGATCACACTTTGCACAATGAAACGAAGTTTCATGCATCATCAAAGCGAAGTGAATCAACGCACAATGAGGATGTAAATGGGATGTAATGCGTCGCTTCGTTCGAAGCGCGAATTAACGAAGTGAACCGACGAATCGCATCAACGAATAGTGAGTAGCCGGCTTCATTGTCGTCCAGTTATCCAGATGTGTGCACAGCACTTCTGATGTCACCATCACTACTGCGAAAGCTGAACGGACTTTCTCTAAATTAAAGTTAATCAAAAACTACTTGCGTATCTCAATGGGACAAAATAGACTTAGTAATGTAGCGCTACTGTCCATTGACAGTTGACAGTTGACAGTTTTAAGTTTCTGCGTTTGTAACAAAATGTGATAAGAGCATTTGCAAACATTCTACATGTAGGATATTGCCTGCAGATTATAATAACTGTTTCTACAAGTTGTGAACAATAAATATCGTCATTAACAGAAAACTGTCGTTCTTACTCAATATTTATACGATATTATCATAACAAGTGATTTTAATTTTCTATGACAAATTTAAACCAATGCAATGGAATTTACTTGTAACGAAATGGTTACTCCAGTCTTCTAACCATCTTCATTGATAACGAATACCGCAGACGCATCCGAAATGTTTGGAAACATGAAAAACCTTAACAAAAAGTTCCGATATAGGCGCCTGCATTCTTTAGTAATATATTTAGCAAATAACCGGAAGTTGAAATGGGAAAATAGCAGACTTAAATATCTTATGTAGATTGGAGAAGAATTGGAGGTCGCGATTTTTTTTTATTAAAAATGAACGTGTTCGGCTACCATGGCCACTTTTACAAAACGATTACATTGCTATATAAAGTACAATAAGATTATATATATGAAGGTTTGATTAAATTTTGCTATAAAGCTGCACATCTTTAAGGAATTGTAGTAGGTTGTTAATTTGCTCTGGATTATTTAGCATAGGTATATCGTATGCTTGACGAGATGTGATGTCTCCTGGCTGAGAATTGGTGACATTCAGTCAAAATGTGTTTCATTGTCAAATGCGATTGACAGACTTGACAATAGGTTCGGTTGCTAGATGTCATTAGGTATCCGCGTTAACTTAGAATGTCCGATGCGTAGTCTCCTTATTATAACTAAATCTCGCCTTGAAAGTACTGTAGGAGCAGAAATAGGGCTATTGATTGACGGTCGTATTTTGTGTAATAAAGAAAGGTTTGTAACCCAGTGCTGTTGCCATATATCGTTACATATTTGGATATTGTCAGTAATTTCAGTGGATGTTGAGGCAATTTTCGCGTAATGATCTTGAATAGTAATTTTAACAAAAAATATAAGAATTGTACCTCAAAATACATCAATTATGAAAAAAAAAACACTTATTTGTAGATTAAGAATAAATCTTCATTCGTTAGATTATGAGATTCTTCCTATACATTACAAAATTTGAGATACTCTCTTTGCGAAATGACCAATTAATTGAAATACTTAAATCTTCATTAACTGTGTTATGTGTAATTTAGAACATACACGCGTTGAAAATTCAAAATCATCACGTTTATCAAACTCAAACTCACTATCGATGCGAATTCCTGTTTGAACAGCTATTTCACCGTAAAACAATTAGTATAATACCATAGTTAATATGTAAAACGGTAATACATCACGGGTATTGTAATAATGCATAGGTCGGTCCACGTTAAATGTGCTATTAAGTGCTAGATTTTGGTATAATTAAGTTAGAGTATTAAACAGAGGAGGTCGCGGCTAGCCGTGCTCATAAATTATTACTACCCTTGCTATACGATCATCGCGTATGTGTACTGTGTACTTAATATATTGGGTGTTCAGTTGATGAGATTTGCTTGCTAAAAGGTTTTAGCAAATTTCACTTTCTACTCCAGGGTTGGCATGCGATTCACAGCTCTAATCGAACAAAAATTGTTTTTATTTGTAACTGGTTAACAAGGCGATTAATTTCCCTTGGGAATATGACATGGAAACGTAAAATATAAAATATACGATGACAAAAAGAATGAACGCATGCGCTATTGCAACAGTAATATGATATTGCTCTACAATTGCGAAAATACAATTTATGTGTCATCTGAGCCTTGTTCTACGATTTTAATTGGCTGAAATAAAGTAGTAAGAGGCTGTCCAACTGATCATAGTTCTATGACCGCATGCGCCAAGCCATGCCAAGCGGCTATAAAAGCAATCAGCTCCATGCAGATAATTTCCAAACTTATTTGGGAGTGCTTGGAGACGCTATAAGAAATGGACAGTCATAATGGATTGTCCTTAGCTTGGGTATCAGGCCACTTAGGTCACAAGGGCAATGAAGATACAGACTCATTAGCCCGTGAACGGGCACGTTGTGCTCCCATTGGCACAAAACCTTTCTGTGGCATAGCAAAAGCGCTGCAAAGAACAAATAGCAGTATGTGAACAAAAAATCAGTCTCGATAATGGTGGAACAAGGTGCTAAGGATGAGGCAGATCAAAGAGTTCATCAAGGAACCCTCGCCAAAATTCACGGAGAATATACTTATCCAGAATAGGAAAACAATCAGGAATTGTAGACTTAACAGACACATTAATAGAATCGGATTGGCAGACACAACCACATGCAGGTTTGGCCAAGAAGATGAGGAAACTTCAGTACACATACTGTGCTACTGCGAAGGCCTGACTAGGCTGAAGTTTCAATGATAGGGAAAGAAAAACCACAACCATTCTAGTATAAGGAGGACCTGAGGTTTGCCATTCGAAGTTTAGTAATAAGGACGGACGGGTCTATACAACGATCTCTAGGGGGGCACACACAATAGATCTGTAAAGATCGTAATGGAGAGGCTCATGAAAGCACATATTTATCGTATCACTGCATGCTACGTCATTGTTTATTATTATAGCCGACTAATGAAATAAATGAGTAGGTACTGTCAGTTTTAATATTCAAAATATTGCTGCGTAAAGTTCACCGAGAATGCATCAAGAACCAGGTTGCAGTAGAAGGGGTGACGCGGCTGAAGTCAACATACAAGTACATAGATAATGTACAAGTAATAAAGAGAACCACAAAGAACAGACAATATACGACAATTGCAGAAATTCAAGAAAACATATTTGTATTCTGTGTAAAATAAATTTTTTTAAAATCGCAGAGCGCTTTCGGCTATTAAGCCATCTTCAGAAACTTGTAACAAATACCTGACGAGTATAGCACTGAAGATGGCTCAATAGCCGAAAGCGCCCTGCGATTTTAAAAAAATTAAATTTTACACAGAATACAAATATGTTTTCTTGACTTTCTAGTCATGTGTACTCAGCTATAAAGATATTCACAATTGCAGAAATGGCATTCATTATATTCTCTCCCAAAATAACTCGTGCTTCATCGGCTCTAACTCGGTCTTAGACATAAAATACCTAGAATTGTAACTGGGATTGAAGAGAATGTTTTAAGTTACGATGCGGCCAAACTGCAGAGGGCACTGATCATCAACAATCGTTATGTCAAGATGTCAAAATGGATGGAAAAATAAACCAACCACGTAAAAAACTTTGTTGTGTTCCGGTTTGCTGAGACCTTTGTTGTGTTCCGGTTTGCTGAGACAAAACGAGTGCTTAACATCGGTTTCTAAAACGTGAACCTGAAGTATTTGACTCCTGGCTGAGAAATATTAATAATGTGAAGTTTCACTACATGCCTTCAAAACAAATATACCAAAATTCCCGTGTTTGTGTTATACATGGTTAGACACTTTAGAGATAACTGTAAAGTACCAGGAAAAAGAGGCTGAAAAGAAAAGCTGTTGTCACTTTATACATTCCAGGTAATTACCTAAATTTAATATTGGGTGCAAGTCTATAGGTTAATTAATAATTAGGATTCTCCTTTTATGGTGTGAAAAAGTAACCTAATACTATTTCAAGAGGAGATGATATGAAATTTCCAAAATTCATGAATACTAACAAGGATTCAACATTTGTTGATCCAATAATGAAAGCAGCGATATCAAATTTTGTTCTAAAAAAACGCTTTCAAAGGAGAAGACACTATAGAAATGAGTATAGGTGCTTCATACGTGACCCTCCTTGTTGAATTGCTTAGAACTAGATGCCAGACCACATGGATGAAAAAATAACACAAAATACTCATATTTTATTAATGAAAATAGTAGAATATTGGGAAATAATCTAGTTAGGTAGTATGTTGTGTGTTATGTATGGGTATGTGTGTTAAAAATGTTATTATTATCACTAAATAAATATTCAATTCCCCAAAGTCTTTTCATTTGAAGTATTCGTCGTTCACCATATACTTTTTCCAAGACACACAAATTATATATTGCAAACTTTACCTTCTGCAAAAATGTTGCATTATGTTGCTTTAACTCTTACTCTGCTGCACAAGTTTTTTAGAAATAAATTGACTTTTTACCAAAAGAATACAAAGTGCAGCTTTTATGAAAACATATAAATTATAACTGACAGTATTTCACCAAATCTTGCATCAACAAGAGTTTGCCAAATATTCCCTTATGTTCAGCTCTGATGCAAGATTTGGCGAAATATTATCAGTTATAATTTATATATTTTTATAAGCAGCTGAATTTTGTGTCTTTAGGTAAACAGTCGATTTATTTTTTAAAACGATAAAATTCTCCATCAATTTTATATTTAAAATTCCCGCTGAATTTTATAGCTCCTGCGGCCAAACTTCAGATGGCAGTTAAAACAGTAGTCACTGCTGACATCATAGGAGTTACAATAATTCTATTGTATGGTCTTATATTGATAATAATCGAAACACTAGTTATATTACCCCCGATAATATGTGGAGTGGGATAATCCATCTGCTTAGAATTAAAATCGTTCCATCTCAATCTCGAAAATAGCTCTTAATCTTAATCTACACTACGCTGATTTTTGGAAACAAGTGAATATTATTATTATTAAAGAAGCTATATTAAAATACGTTTATCTTGTATATTAGTTCATTTCTAGAATGTGAATGTTACTAGAAAATGACACTTGTGTTATCAATTGGGTATATAGCTTAAGACAGATCTACTAAAAATATTTGGAATTTATTGAGCTGTAATCAATAATAAACCTGTCTAATTAAAATCATTTGAAATGAAAAAAATATTACGTCTTCCTTTTCGTGAATATTTAATCCAATTTCTAAACCTTGTCTCCTGAGACAATTTACAAAACATCAAAAAATTTAAAGTGATAAAGTCTAACTATATATCAAATTTTGAGGGTGATTTCTCAACAAGAATATGTGCTTTGTTATTGTAATTCCCCTTTTCGACGAAGCTAAGCAAGCTAAAGCATTTCCCATTTCTCGCAACCCTAACTTTGTCACTACAAAATTGAAATATATGAATAGAAATTGAAAAATAACCCGAATATATTGCACCTTATCTGGAGCGAGCCATCGGTTTTACATAAAAAACAGGGGATGTTATACAGGATGTACAAATTTCCTAAATAATTTTTCTCACCTATTGAATTTCAATCAGATAACATACTGTACACGAAATTTACCTTCCTTTTGTTAACAGTAGCTCACACGCGTATATTGCTGAATTTGTTTTCAAGGCAAACTATCATTAATATAGATATTCATAAAGTGATAATTTGTTGATAGATTTCGCAGAATAATAATTATTTTAACACCTTATAAGTTTTGAAAAATATTTTTCAAAAAACAGTGAACGTTCAACTAAGAAGCAACAACTACTTCCCGGGCTATAGGCCCCAGCAGCTATTGAATTCCTTTTCAAAGTCAAACGGGGTTTGTTTATCTACAAGATGTTTAACACCAACCTTTCTGGTTTGCAATTAGAAGGGACAACATGACTTGTAGACCGGTTTCGGCGTATTTGCGCCTTATCAGTACAAGGTATATGTTCTCCGCCCGAGAGCTCTAAGAGCTTAATCCCGGTCCGAAGAATACATTGTTTCCGGTTGCAACAACAAAAGTACCTATTAGTAATTTGTTGCCAAATTTATCGGCAAAGATCAAAAGGAATATTAAAATATTCGTTTTTTTGTTTCTTTTGTTGCTTGATTTCCATAACCTGTGTTGCGTCGTTGCCGAGTTGATTTCTATTAGCTGGTTTTAATAATAAAAACATTAAAAATGATAAAAAACATGTCGGCTAAATGGACAACAGAAAATATAATATGTTCAATTGAATAATGTCGTTTGTGGAATTTACAGGATGAAAAGTATAAAGACCGTTACCAAAAAGAGAATTTGTGGATAGAGAAATGTATTGAGAGGTGTTGGTGTTGATGAAGTTAAAAGAAAAATACAAAACTTGGTTGGTGACAGAGAAAGAAATCTGGTGCTGGAGCATATTCTGTTAACAAATGGTTTGCCTACTAGCACCTGAGATGTATGTATTTGTTACCGTGAAAGACCGAAAGTAGTGAATGTCAACATTCGCCGGTGGATGTCGACTAATGTCAAATGACTTGGTGAAAGTCCGAACATTTCTTAATTCTATTATACATTCGGACTTTCACCGGTATATGTCGACAAACACAAATGAGGTCCGGTGAATCTCGGACACTGCAGGTCGCGACAAGTTTTTAGACATCCTCATTTCAAACACTGACTGAACAACACGAGCTAATTTCTTTAAAAAGAGTAGCTGAAAAAGAGAATCTTCTACTTCAAGCAAGAAAAATGTTGCGAACCTCAAAAAAAAAGTTTCCTCCTGCCCAAATTGGTGATACCGTAAGAATTCAAGTCCCTGATGTCGACCGTGGTCGTACAGACCCTCGAAATGTGTTAGCGGTCCTTGTTGGAATAGAAGATTCAGACTTGTAAAGATTAGCTAACAAAAATGATACCTTGAAACAGCTTTCACCCGTAATCAGTTCGTAATTTGTGAAGAAAAGTTACTTTCCATGGACGAAGTTTCAACAAAATAAATGTCGCTAAGAGAAGCAGCTTCTGCTGATTCAAAAATTGGAGGGCAAAGCTATACACGTTGTAACTGCAAAAGGAAGTGTTCCACGACTAAATGCAGCTGTTAAAGCAAGGAACTTTTTGTGCAATTCGTAGTGCCACGGTAGTTTAAGTTGTTGCAATAAATAAGATATGGTTCTTATTTTTTATATTTCATTTTATATTTTTATGTTCTACTGTTTGTTTTTAATGAATTAAGACCTATAGATTTTTTTTGTTTTTATTTAAAAAAAAAATTCTTTTCAACATACACCATGAGTGTATCCTGAATATCGACAATCTCCGGTGTAAGTTAGAAATAATGAAATTTCAACAATTTTTCGGACATACGTCAAGCAACGTTGAGAATGTTGACATTCACCGGTGTATCTCGACATTCACCAGATTTCGGTCTTTCACGGTAACATATTCACTATCAATACATTCTGATATTATATCATCTTTCTTTAATGAACTTTGAAGACGTATGACACCATGTGACTTTCTGTCTGAAAAACTTAGTCTAGTCTAACATTTACGGACTCGTTTTTCTGTTTTTGTAAAATAATTACAATTGCAGCAGTTGTTGCCAGTAAATCTTTGTAGCACCAAATTGTTTTCTGTTGGAGAAACACAACGAAACATTCACAAGAACGAGTTACCTTGATGTGGACAGAATGTTTACCGAACTTTGGCTGTTGTTTCTGTTTCCATAAACGGGTTGCGGTAACCAGTAACAAAGGGTTACTTTATTTATATTGGTGTGTACATGGCTTTAGCAATTTAGCAGCCCTGGGAAGTAAAACTTTAAGAAGAGTGTGAGTGCCTATATTTATCCAAAATTGTAGTTTCAAATAGCTCATGACAAATTTCATTACAGAATATATAGTGGAATGGTCTTTTTGAGAGCAATACAATTTCCAGTTGAAATAAAATTTCCAAATTTCAATCAAATAACTGCATCTATAAAAAAACGAATTAAAACGTAATATGATGCTAAATGCTGTACATTCGCAGCAAAGCTTGATAAATTGATGTCCATTGAAAGTTGCGGGTCATTTAATAGATATTAATGAATGCGTATTTTGCTACATATTAGGATGATTGCTAGTCATTTATACCGCCATTTTCCATGCGAAAGAATAGCATGAAATATATCGGAACAATTTGAGTGACAGCCTAATCTTTCAGTGACAGAAACCGACTTCGTATATAAATGACCAGTGATCACCACATGCAAATGTATGCAAATGTGCTCTATAATGTGGAAAGAGTACTCGGATGCCCAGTTGACAATTGAGGGTAATCCTGCATCGAGAGCGTCGCGCTGGACTAAGCATCGAAAAAATGGCGTTCTTAAAGCTTTTTACGTAGTCATTAGTATGATATTCAAAACATCAGAAATGTTAAATACTATATGAAAATGTAACCCAATACATTTATCACTGATTACAGTTCTTTTATTTTAAAATGATGAATATTTATTAAAGAAATGAAGATTGATAATTTACTTATTTATTTAGTTTACTTCAATTTACAGTTTCCCAATAACAAATTAGATATAAATAAGATTAATTATATAAACCTGAAATGAACAACAATAAACAGAAAAGAAAAGACTATAAGAATTAATGAATTAGCGGTTGAGACGAGTTGATTTGGGTATAAGTTAATAGATATATATATATATATATA
>CAJUYI010000016.1:452065-594829 GCA_910591695.1 Galerucella pusilla | reverse complement strand
ATTGATATTCAAAAGTTCCGCCATTGCCAAATTGTGCAGCCTTAAATGTATTATGTACTATGTACTGTTAAAATATAGTATTATTGTAAATTTTTGTTTGTTTATTTAATTCCCAACCAACTGTACACATTAATGACAGGAATATAAAAAAATTAATAAATTGTAAAAATTAATTTACCTTTTTATCAGATACGGTAAGGTACGGTAAATCCGGAAAGTTTTATGGTTTTATTGAATCTCAAACCTAAGTCAAGTAAAGTCAAGTCATATACTTAGATCGTGAAAATATCTATACATCTATCCGAGATCCTAATAATTCAACGAAGTTATCGAACTCTACTTCTAAAGTATCATAATAATTAAAATTTCGCATATATACTCATGTCACATAATGTACTACATCCTCAATTTTATAGCGTGTGTAAAAACCTATGTTGATCAGAATTGCTATAAAGCCGATCCATTTATACGATGTAGAGTTTTGGTAACATTTCTAGATGATAACAAAATTCGAGATAGAATTATTCGTATTGGAAATATAAAATAGCCGCTAGGGTCATTACACATTGAAATAGGTATACTAATTTTACTGCAAAAATTGTAACAAAGTAACAAATGTTTTATGTTTCCTAGTAATAACCAATTTGTAGAAACTAATAAAAGTGGAAATTACATTTTTAATTACAGCTACTCACAGCAATATGACCAAATGGCTTTTGTATAAGGTTGTTGTAAATGTATACTGTTACAGTTTACGCTTCATAATGATTATCACACCTGACATCTCGACAACCCATTGATTTTGTTACATAGTTTGTAACTTATGTATTATAAACTGTATTGAAAATTTAAAAATATGAAAGCACCACTGTATTTGTTTATAGTATAGCCATCCATTCATTCATACGTTTGGGTTGTGCTCAACAGCCTGAACTGAATCTTTGTACCCCCATGTAACACAATAAGCATCGAAGTAGATTTAAAATCGACTTTTGTGTCACTCTTGAAGCTAATAGGCAATTAAAACCGTCCACTAAAGCTTCTACATGTAGCATTCATTACGTAATCGCTGCCTAAATGGAGCGCGCGGTTTGGCCTTAAATAAATTTGAAAGCTTATTAGCAATTCAACCTGTAGACCTAAATAGCCATAAATTGGCACCAAAAGAGCATTTTATTAGATTTGATTGCCAACATTGGCTGTCAGAGTGATATAAAGAAGCAGTCGTTTAGTCCAGATATGGCTTTCAACGCTTTGAATGATCATGCGCAGTTAAACATTTCTCGTGAGAATGTAATGAAGTTTTGTTTTGGATAAATATTAGATTGATATTGGAGATTTATGCCAACAGTTATGTAACTGTTCCCAAAAGAAACATCGTCAACTGTGATGGCAGATCTTTCCTTCAATATATATTATGACGATTATTATTGTTTTTGAAACTGGAAAATATCATTGTGAACCATTAGAAATCTCTGCAAACCTTACTTTTCTTTAAAATGTGAATGAAATACTTCCTGAAAACAGAGGGGCCAGTGAGAACTGTGAACAAAATACACATTATAAATTAAATTATTTCATTATGAATTACGGTGATTTCATATTCAATTTTGATACCTATCAATGAATTATATACATCCAATTGAAATTAAAGTTTTTTATAGTATTTTTAGTTGGATTGATTGATAATATTATATGTGATGGATTGAATTGATTTATCTTTCCCAGATTTTCTCAAATTTGTATCCCAGTTTGAAAACAAATAATGTTCTGAACCAGATTATTTGCATATTCTATATATAAAAATAGTACATTTCAATTAAACTATCAATTTCAATTTTTTCTTCGTAATTTAGATGGTTTGTAGACATAACAAAGTTTTCTTCAACAACATGTTCATTGAAGTTTATTATAATACGGTCTTGTATATTTTCTTCAATTTCAAGTGTCTCATCTTCATAATTCCCCCTCCCAAAATCATGATTAGTTCTTGTTAAATCTTCACATGTTAAATTCGAAGTAGTGTTTTGATTTATTTCTAGTTTATCATTTTGACACAAGGCACAATAAAGAGACGTGGTTCAAGAACCAGGAATGTGATCTTTCTGCGTCTATAGTTACTTCATTGTAACTTTCAGCTGCGTTACTACTTTTATGTACACGCCTGTAATTCGCACCTGTTCGTCCAAATTTCCGTGGCTTAGTAATTTTTCATTCATTCATTCATCCATTTTCATTCCATTCTTTTTCTCCATGATCTATAATGATTTCTGAAATATCATGAAGCCTTTTACTGAATTGAGATTTACAATCACATTAAGGTTAGCAATACTGTGGCAATTTTTTTGGAATTAATTTCCATTTAAAATCCAAATTAATTCAAATACAAAATTTTATACTATTGCTTTAAAATTGAAGCACTTAAAGGCATTTTATGACCACACTAAATTCCAATTTGGCTATTAATTATTTTTGACATTTTTTAAAGCCATTATTTCTATTTTTTGGCTACTTTTCATGACTTACTAGCAATCATTGCTACTTGGCTGCAATATTTAGTCTTAAAAAAGATAGGACGTCTTATAAGGAATGCTGAAATTATTCTATAAAATAATGCTAAGAATATGCCAAACTTCAGCATTTTTTCTGAAGTATATGCTTCGATCTAGCATTATTTGCTTGGTAAATGAAATGTGTTGTGCATTTTCCATGTTCCATGTGCATTTTCCATGTTATCTGCTTTAGTGATCTTGCTTATTCGGTCTTGGTCTTGCGTACAAAGTCTTGGTGTTGCTCATTTTACTCGTTACTTATTTTTTTTACTTTTAACGATCATCATGGTTATAAATGATTTATAATTTACAATCAATTATCAACTAGCAAAAGTTTTCATTTTATTACTATTTAAATAATATTAACTTAAGAATTATTTCTTACTTTTTAGTTCGATTATCTATAAAGCTTTTTTTAGTTTTTTTTTTCATGAACTATAATTTATTTTTATTGTGCAATGGTTAAATATAGTAAAGCAGGCTGGCTATTCGAAATACCAAAAATCTGTTGTCCTAGGAAAAGCATATGTTGGGGCTGTTACAAATATTTTAACTCAAATATGCTGTGAAAGTAAGAATTTTCAGTTGAGTCTTGCGTTCAGTCTTGGTATTGGGCTTGTTTTTGTTCATTTACTGTTTTTTTTTCTCTAAGGAGCCGTCCCTTCGCCGGTACCACCTCAGCCTCCTGGGCTTATTGTGGATACTCCTAGTGTTCTGACTACAACCTATTCAGCCATTCCGTTCCCTGTATTAGCTCATACAGGTTCTTTGCTGGTTGGTTGTAGAAGTCTTCTGGAGTCATTTGGGGTCTACCATACAGTTTCTGCCTTCTGTGGTCCAGCGACTCACAGTTGCATATGCAGAGCTGTTTCGGTATCCTTTTTGCATCTTCTGCATGTAAGGTCTCCGTTCTACAGCCCTATTTTGTTTAGGTCGTATTCTTCCAGTGTTTATTGTGTTGTTCTTTCAACCACCCTTTTAACCATGACCTCGTTAAGCATCTGGGGATGCCCACAGCAGGTTCGGGTCCGTTCATCAGAGTTGACGATCCTACTCTTGCGAGTTCGTCAGCTTTTTCATTGCCTGCGATTCCTTTATGACCTGGGACCCACTCCAGTGTTACACTGTTCCGAGTCGCCAGTCTTCTAAGTTCTTCGCCGCATTCCCATACTAGCCGAGATGTCAGCCTATAGCTCTGAAGTGCTTTAAGGGCGGCTTGACTGTCACTGTAGATCCTGATCTGCCTGTTGTTGTAGGCTCTCATATTATTAGCCCTTGCACATGCAAGTATTGCATAGACCTCTGCTTGAAATACAGAAGCGTATTTGCCAAGCGAGACGATCTCTTCATTTACTCTTAGTCTTGCTGATCTAAGGATAGCCTGCAGGACCAATTTTGCTCATCGCAAATGGTGTATCTAATCAAGTTTTCAATGAACTCGCTGTGGAAGATGAAAGAAGTTTCAAAAATTTCACGAGAATGTGGACAAGAGCGTTTGAGGATTTGTTGGCTAAGGTAGGCCCGAAAACATGTAGACAGGATACAATTTTCAGGAAAAGTATTTCAGCAAAAACTCGATTATTGCTAACACAGACATCTTGCTATAGGACAAACTTTTTAAAGTCTGCTATACAGTTTCAGAATTTCAGTACCATCTGTAGACTCCGTTTCACATAAGAAGAACTCACTAGAAGTCTAGAAGCTGCAGTCCTAAGGCTTTGAGCGATATTGATGTTCAGATATTGCTATGTGCAGCTTCTTCGCGCATACGACTGCAACTTCTAGACTTCTAGTGGGCTCTTCTTATGTGAAACGGAGTCTAACACACATTATTCCAGAAACAGTAAAATCTGTTAACTATACTTCACAAGCTGAATATCTTCCTACACCTTAAGAAGTCCATCAATGGAAAAATGTGCATCAAATTTTTATTTACTATGTTCATGTGCAGTGATTTATTACTTTCAATCACTTGCATATTTTAAAATTCGTGTCTTGTCAGGAATGTTTGTTGCTGTAAAAAGGATGTTTCATGTCAAAAAGACACCGGTTATCTTCTACAGTATGAATAATTTCTGCGTTTTCGGGTCCAACAATCTATTTACAAAAAAAATGCTTCACTCGACTTTTGCGTATTATAATAATAATTATTTCATCTTTTTAATCTCCGTCTTTCCATTATTTTCCATTTTTTATCCTGTTTTGCTGTAACTTTTACCAATTATAATAACACAGCTGATACGATGCTTCAAGCTAACCTCAAACAACTGACAGATCACAAACAGGCAACAGTTGACAGCTCGGTGGAAAATTTGAAATAACGAGAAATACTCTCACCATCTCATAAAGACACCATAAGAATAGGTCCTATATGGCATTAAGAACAGAAAGCGGGTATATTAAACAATAAAATATTACCAACCCTCCTAAATTTAAAAACCCCCAAGCAAAGACCTTTGTAATCACTATAAAACTACGTAACGCGAATTAGACCACCGGGCCACAGGAGTTTAATTTCCAGAATTAAAAGTCCAATTAAATTGTTCCTATAATAGGGAGCAATACACGTGTGATGGACCATGGCTGAAAGTTAAAACATCCAAAATCGTAAAGTTCTAGGCATGATGTCCTTATTTTTTACCCTCCGGTCTTTTTAGGAAATTCGGGTGTAATGGAAGTGATTTTGTGTCCTCGGTAATAAAAGTTATCTTCACATTACCTTTCAGTTAAAATAAATTGGAAATCCTACATTAAACTTCCGTAAAAAGTAGTAAAGTATGGATAAGGGACGCCATAAAAAAATAGCACTTCTGTTTTAGGTTCCTGTAAATTGTAAATTTAACTTTATTTATTGTCAAATAAAAACGAAGCAAAAAGCTAACGCCTTACATTTGATAAACTAGAAACTTATTGATCTCAAAATCAGCCATGAGAGAGCTCAAAGATTTAGTTAATATTAGAGTTTTGTCCATCAGTCTTGAGGTGTGTATGGGTATTATATGGAGTATTGTATATGTTACGGTTAAAGTATTTACTTGGCTAGTATATAAACTAGTTGGATAGTATACAAACTATCCAAATGCCTGGTTATTTTGATGGAAAATCTTATTTTAACTAAAATAGCTACGAGTAATGGCTGGTTTGTATACTATCCAGCTAGTTTATAAACTATACAAAATTTATCGCTAAAACTCAAACCACAAGGAAATCACACAAATTAGCTAGCATTTTTGGCTAGTTTGTAAGCTATCCACATTAGTTGGATAAAGTGTGAACCTGATATTGGTAGTCATACATAATAACCAACCAATTCTCTTTGGGTAATTTAGTGGGGTTATGTTTCGTCAAGTGTTGTGTGTTGTGACGGTGTACAGTTGTGTCTCTACCTACAAACTTCTCGCAAGAAATTTAAACCAGGAACTGTCGGCATGTCCGTGAGAGTACCCATTCCAGATGTAGATCGAAGTCGGTCAGATCATAGAAATATATTGGGCGTCATAATGAGTGTAGAAGATGAATTTTACCGAATTGGAACTGTTCAGTGTCCTTAAACAGCTATATTTCCGCAATGAATTTGAAATTTGTAAGCAACAATTTTTAAAGTTAGAAAATGTCAAAACGGACACCGAAATAACATTACGAAGCGCTGCAGGAAAATTTTCAGTTTCGGGTTCAACCCAAGGATATGTGCGATGTCACTGCAAGAAGAGTTGTGCGAATAAAAAGTGTAAATGTCTTGCGTCTGGATATACGTGTTATAGTAAGTGCCACAACAGTGCGACTTGCTCCTAAAAATAATACTGTTCTTTGTTTGGTGGTTTTAATGTCCTGACATATTTTATTGTTAATATTTTGTCACCTGGTATTATTTGAGTTATATTTCTTTTACTTTTCCTAAAGTAAACAATCTTACATTGTACCAATAAAGAAACCATTTTTGACTAAGGATTTTACTATCCTACACTAAATTAAGCCAAGAGAATTGATTAGTTTGTTGAGTAATACATAATAACCAACTCGTTGGTTATTATGTATTACTACCAATATCAGGTTCACACTTTATCCAACTTTTGTGGATAGTTTACAAACTAGCCAAAAATGCTAGCTAATTTGTGTGATTTCCTTGTGGTTTGAGTTTTAGCGATAAATTTTGTATAGTTTATAAACTAGCTAGATAGTATACAAACCAGCCATTACTCGTAGCTATTTTAGTGAAAATATGACTTTCCATCAAAATAACCAGGCAGTTGGATAGTTTGTATACTATCCAAGTAGTTTATATACTAGCCAAGTAAATACTGTAACGTTTATTCCAATTTATATTTACAATTAATTTATATTTACAATTTATATTCATATACAGTCCTTATTTAATAATTTATATGTCACACTAAACACACACTAACTATAATTTATATGAGAGTCACTTAATAAACACTTTATCGAGGCGCGATTGCTTTCTTTCAGTATCGACACTAACTGACTAACTAACTCCGCTGCGATGCTCGTCGCCTATTTATACTCGCACGTATGTTTTTCTAGAAACCTCTAGAACTCGAAGTTTTGGCGGATGCGCCGGGTTTTTCTAGATGTTACGTTTTCCAGATCATTCTTGAAAATACGGCGGAGGAGCCATAGTCGTATCATATGGGAATTTCACTGGGGGCACTAATTGAGCACATTAATGCAGCAGCTCGCGTAACATTGCCCCCTCCTTAAGAGACAGTTCCTCCTGGAACTGACTAGGAAACTGAAACGAGATGACTGTATCGGCAACTGGTTCCCTTGTTACATTTTCCAGTTGCATGGAAGTAACATGCGACCGTCTTCTCTGTTGGCTGTGTCTCCCTTACTTGGCCGCAGACTAGTACCTGCACTTCGGTGTCTCGGAAGATTACTTCTACCATGTTACGGATTATTCGCCAATCTAAATGCCTACATTCAATCTTGGGCATGGCTAGCCTATGCACGTCCAATTCAAGCACATGCTCCCTCAAGCTTCGTAATGCTTTCCAGACATCCTCGTACGTTGGTCTTTCGTCGAAGGTGTTTCTCGTCACTAGGTGGAAATTGTAGCGGGAGCCATCTTGCAGCTTCAGAGCTTTACCTGGTACTGGTAACTGGTCTTGCAAACGTCGGGCGCCACTCTTCTTTATGAACAGAGATGCCAGTCCGCGTGCATCGGTTACGCTGGCAGGGATGTTTATTGCCAGTGAGTATTCCTCTGGAACGGTAAGCATGTCTTGTCGTCTCTCAGTGGTGACGCCGAATCTTGCTTTTCCGGTACCACCATAAGCACCCATGAACTCTACAAAAGCAGGATCGGCTACTTCCTGGTTTACTTCTTCATCGTGGTCACCCTCGAATGGCGCTAATCGGTTACGGTGTACCACCTTTGGCTTTCCGTTTGGGATCTTGCTGATACGATAGATGACATCGTTGATTCGTTTCTTCACGAGGTACGGACCGTCCCAAGCTTTCTGCAACTTTGGAGAAAACCCCTTTTGTCTTCTTGGGTTATGCAGCCAGACTTTGTCTCCTTCGTGGAAACCTCCTTCTGTAGCTTGCGTATCGGACCTTTTCTTCATCCTATCGCTAGCGATCTGGAGATTCGATCGAACCAGCTCGTGTACGTCGTCCATTCTTTTTCTCAGCTGGGTCACGTAATCTTCACCAGCTATCCCAGCTATCCCAGCTTCTCCGGGTCGGCATCCAAATTCAAGGTCGCAGGGTAATCTCATTTCGCGTCCGAACAGAACTTTTGCTGGTGTTTGGCCGGTAGACTCATTGATGGCGGATCTGTAGGCCATCGCAAATAGCGAGAGATATTGGTCCCAATCTCGCTGATGGTTAGATACTACTTTAGACAGGTATTTGCCAAGAGTTCTGTTCATTCGCTCTACCATTCCGTCCGACTGTGGATGCAAAGCCGTAGTTCTCGTTTTCTTCATGCCGAGCTTTTCACAAACTTCCTGGAACAGCTGGCTTTCGAAGTTTCTGCCCTGGTAGCTGTGTATTTCCAGGGGCACTCCATATCGGCAAATAAACTCATTCAAAAGCACGTCGGCAACAGTTGCGGCTTCTTGGTTTGGAATGGCATACGCTTCTACCCATTTTGTGAAATAATCCATCACCACCAAAATGTACCTGCTGCCATTTGCTGTCGGTGGAAACGGTCCGGCAATGTCCAGGGCAATGCGTTCAAAAGGGCTTCCGACATTGTACTGCTTCATAGGAGCCTTTCTTCTTCCTTGTGGTCCATTGGTCGTAGCACAGGTAGTGCACTTTTTACACCAGTCCTTCACATCTTCGGAACTGTGCATCCAATAAAACCGTTCTCGCACTTTCTGGAGGGTCTTCTTCACACCTAGATGTCCTCCTGACGGACTGTCGTGTAATTTCCGCAGTACTGCTGCTACCCTTGTTCTTGGAATCACCAACTGTCTTCTGCTTTCGGAACCTTCATCGTTCTCGATTACTCGCTGTAGCAAACCGTTTTCCAGAACCAGCGAGTCCCACTGGGCCCAATACGATTTCATCGTTGGCGAGTACCTTGCAATCTCCTGCCAAGTAGGTCGACAGTTTTCCTTTTTCCAATGTCGGATTTTCTTCAAGTCGGGATCGTTCTCTTGTTCCTCTTCCAACTTTTCCGGTGTCCATTCGTCGCTGGTCACCGTGGTTCTTCGAATGGCAGCTTCCTTAGCTTCTGTTTTGGTGCAGTGAGAGCACTCTGCTGGGCATGGTCTTCTAGAGAGTGAGTCTGCATTTCTGTGGCTTAATCCGGCTCTATGCTCAATAGTGAAATTATATTCTTGGAGCCGCTCGATCCATCTGGCGATTTGACCTTCAGGGTTCTTAAATTGCATAAGCCACTTAAGTGTGGCATGATCGGTTCTAATCACAAATTTCTTCCCATACAGATACTGATAGAAGTGCTCCACGGACTTCACTACTGCTAGGAGCTCTCTTCTTGTGACGCAGTAATTTTGTTCTGGTTTGGAAAGAACTTTACTAAAATATCCCAGAACTTTCTCTTGTCCTCCTTGAACCTGTGATAGCACTCCTCCAATTCCAACATTGCTAGCATCAGTATCTAGTATAAATTCTCCCTCTGGTAGTGGATAGCCGAGTATAGGTGCAGTAGTCAAGTGATTTTTCAAGGTTTCGAACGAAGTTTGACAGTCTTCGTCCCAGCGAAACTCCCTTGCTTCCTCTGTAAGTCGTGTCAAGGGTTTAGCGATATCTGCAAACTTCTTTATAAATCGCCTGTAGTATGTACAGAGTCCAAGGAAGCTTCTAACTTGGTGCTTGTCGGTGGGTCTTGGCCACTTTCGTACGGTAGCAGCTTTTTCTTCGTCTACAGCTACACCATCCTTGCTGACTACATGGCCTAGATAATTGACTTTGTTTCGAAATAGTTGACATTTCTTGGGGTTGAGCATCAGTTGGGCAGCTTGCAACCTTTTGAAGACACCTTCCAAATTCTTTCGATGTTCTTCGAACGTCCTTCCCAAGACTATGATGTCATCGAGGTACACTAAGCATGTCTTTCAGGACAACCCTCGCAATACGTTTTCCATCAGTCTTTCGAACGTGGCGGGGGCATTGCACAGCCCAAATGGCATAACGGTGAAATGCCATAGTCCAGATCCGGTGGTAAACGCTGTCTTTTCTTTATCGGCTGGATCCATTTCTACCTGCCAATATCCAGACTTCAGGTCCAAGGTAGAAAACAATTTGCTACCGGCCAGCGTATCCAGAGTATCGTCGATTCTCGGTAGAGGATAGCTATCTTTCTTTGTAACATTGTTCAATTGCCGGTAGTCCACGCAAAACCTCGTGGTTCCATCCTTCTTCTTCACCAGAACTACCGGAGAGACCCAAGGGCTGGTAGAAGGTTCTATTACCTTGTCCTCTTCCATCTCGCGAACAATTCTCTCCGCTTCCTCTCTTTTGGCCTGTGGTAGTCGTCGAGCCGATTGTCTTATCGGTTTAGCGTCGCCGGTGTCAATTTTGTGTTTGACAGCAGATGTTCTTCCTGTCTTTCCTCCTTTTGGTACAAAAAGAGATCGGTATTGTAGCAAGAGTTCTCTGATTTTTTTC
Organism: Galerucella pusilla; assembly: GCA_910591695.1. Classification (NCBI taxonomy): domain Eukaryota; kingdom Metazoa; phylum Arthropoda; class Insecta; order Coleoptera; family Chrysomelidae; genus Galerucella; species Galerucella pusilla. Next base: position 584,174 of record CAJUYI010000016.1, on the reverse strand, counting down.
TTCTCTTGCAGGCTAAGGGATTGTCCAGCCACTGCCATCATTTGTTCAAATTTATTGTTGGCATCATTGGAAGTTGTCGTTTGATGAATTATCGACGCCACTGGTACGCAAGTTCCAATTTTGGTCTCCTTCTTTATAGTTATGGGATGGTCATTTACATTTATAATGCGTACAGGTATTTCTTCGGCAGTCATGACTAACCCTTTTCCTATCAGGATTCCTCGACCAACCTCTTTATCATGATTCCATGGTTCCATCATGACCGGTGTTCCTTCTTCGACGGTTCCCTGTAGCCTTGCCACAGTGAAAAATTCACTCCTTGCGGGTACAACCGTATCCTCCTGTACGGCTACCTGAACAGTCTTATCTTCGTGTGGGTGAAGGAATACTTCCTCAGAACCTACTCTAATCACTCGGTTCTTGAAATCTAGCTGGAAGCCATGTAGGTTCATAATGTCCATTCCGAGTATTATGTCCTCTTCGATATCAGCGACAACGACAGTGTGGGTGAACTTCTCTGCGCCAATTCCCAGTTGCACCGGTAGTTCTCCATGGACATTGGCGCTTTCACCTGTGGCAGTCCTGAGTCGCAGTCTCGTCGGTAAAAGTCTTTTCCGGGTGTTGACAGTCTCGGGGCGAATAATAGTCCTCGTTGCTCCAGTGTCCACCAATAGTGTATACTTCCTACCATTAACTTCACCATCTACGTATACACTATCATCGCGACATTTCAGAGAGGCTATTAGAATGAGAGGGTCTTTGGAAGGTCTTCGGGTCGAAGCTGCCCTCTGAAGGTCGACCCTTCCTAGTTTTCCTGCTGGGCGTCTTTGTTTGTAGCAGTTCTCGGTCGCTTGCACGAACTGCGTACATGTCCCATTTCTCCACAATTCCAGCATCTCACAGCTTTCGATTTTCCATTTGAGATGCTTTTCATCATGTTGACAAGCTGGTCAAGCTTGTTCTCCACTTCTTCGTCTGCTACAGCCCTCACCTTGCCGTATACTCCGGAAGCCTGTGTGGCTGCTTCGTACTCCAAGGCTGCAGAGAGTACGTCGACCAGTGTCTTGTGCCGAGCCAAGCGTAGAGTTCTCTGCATTTCATGGTCACGAACTCCGTCGATGAATGTCTGTACCCCTAAACATTCCATGACATTCTCCGGTGCCGATGGATAGGCAAACCGCACCAACCTCGCAATGTCTGCTTCGAATTCTTGCAGAGTTTCGTCGCGTTTCTGTTTGCGGTTTTTCAGCTGCGACTGGTACAGATGCTCCAAGTGTTCCAGGCCATATCTCATGTTCAATCGCTTTTTGAGTTGTTCAAAATCTTCGGTCTCTTCCACTGGAATGGTCTGGAGGATATCCATGGCGTCTCCTCTAAGGGCAAGAGTTAAATTCAACGCTTTTTCTTTCTCACTCCAGTTGTTTGCCTTTGATGCCGCCTAGAATTGCTTAAGATAGTTCGGCCATGACGTTTTACCATCGAATGTTGGCAGTTTCACTCGGCTGTTAATATCGTTTTCCCTTTTCGGTTTCAACTCTACCTTCTCTGCCAGTTCGTCGTTGTTCGGGGCTTGCCTTGTTGTAATATCCGGGTGATGACTAGTCTTCCTTTCGATTTCTTTGATTTTTTGTTTCATTTCTTGCTCCATTCTTTTAATCTTCTCTTCCATGGCAGAAATTTCATTTTTCATGTCCGCTGAAAGTTTACTTTCCATGGATGAAATTTCGTTTTTTATATCCGATTTTAGGGACGAAATTTTATTCCGTCGAAATTTTATTTTCCATGTCTAATTTTAGGGACGAAATTTTATTTTCAACTTTATTTTCGACAGTGGCAATATCATTTTTTATAGAAAAAATATCGGCGGAAATATCGTCCTTTATAGTAGAAATCTTTTCGTCCATGGAGGAAATGTTAGCAGAAATATCATTCTTCATGGTAGAAATCTTCTCGTCCATGGAAGAGATGTTAGCAGAAATATCGTCCTTCATGGAAGAAATCTTCTCGTCCATATTAGCAGAAATGTTAGCAGATATTGACGAGATTAGCGTGGAGGACTCGTCATTGAATAAGAATGTTTCTGGATCCAAGTCTTCACTTTCCAGTGCTATTTTCAGTCTTTCAACTAATTCACTCTTCTGCGATGCTCGTCGCCTATTTATACTCGCACGTATGTTTTTCTAGAAACCTCTAGAACTCGAAGTTTTGGCAGATGCGCCGGGTTTTTCTAGATGTTACGTTTTCCAGATCATTCTTGAAAATACGGCGGAGGAGCCAATGTCGTATCATATGGGAATTTCACTGAGGGCACTAATTGAGCACATTAATGCAGCAGCTCGCGTAACAATACTTTAACCGTAACATATATATTTAAGAATTATCAAGCACCTGCACCTTGTTCTGTATAAGAGCCATAGGTACGTGCATTGATTAAAAAATAGGATACGTGTTACATTTATTTTGGGAGATTCAACTGATAGTTGCACGATTAACTGTAGATTTAATAAACTGCATAAAACTAAAGACACAGTTTGAGGCAGTAAAATTCCAAGGCGAAAGGTTAATTGATGGTTTTATTTGACGCCATATTGCGGTGGATGGAGTGTAGTGCTATCTAGCGGCACATATTGAAAGTAGGTACAAGGTAGAAAACTGGGAAATCAGAAACTGTAATTAGTGTACAGCTATCTACTTTTAACTCACTTAGTAATGTCAATGTTGCCATGTTTCAATTATAAGCTAACTAGATATTTCAGAGTTCCTGTAAAAAACTAAGACGCACACCTTAAATATGTTTGTGGTATTATGAATATTATGTTTTCGTGTACATTTTAAAATTATTAAGTTTATACATAATATATGCTAGAAAAAAAGGTTTCTTGAAATTGTGTACTTTATTTGTTTTAAGTTAAAAACATAAATATTTATTATTTGCCACACTTCTATTATGGACAAATATAAGTAAAACCATGGTATTGCTGGTATTGTGATACTCACTTATCTTTCTCCATAATAGAAGTGTGGCGATTGGCGAACAATAAATAGATAATGTTCTCAACTTAAAACAAATAAAATACACAACTTTTCCATTTTTATTAATATCACAAATATATTTAAGGTGTGTCTCGGGTTTCCACAGGAACACTGAAATATCTAGTTTGTTTATAATTGAAACGTGGAAACATTGACATTTTTAAGTGATTAAAATGTAGATGGTGCCACATTAATTACCCTTAGTGGTTACCTATTTTTCTACCTCAGGCCTACTTTCGATAAGTGCCGCTAGATGGCAGTACAATACGATCCACACGATCCACCACAGTATGGCGTCAGCTGAAACCATCAATTGTAGAAGTTGTGCGTGAAATATAAGAGATTAAAATGATTTTGGACGGCATGCAGTCTTTTATAGAATGAAGTAGCCATTTTTTGATGCAGTTAAGAGACATTTCTGAACCAATTTATAAATACGTTTCGGTGATACTGTCATAATAACTTGCGGTAGGTATTATCTAGAATGTTCTCAATGAAAAATAATTGCACCAAATTTTACAGAAAATTTACCACTCTATCAATAATTTCAAAGATCGCTATCGTTGTTTCTTGTTTGCATCTACTCAAACAAATATTTACTATTCATCACCCTGTAATAAAAAGCAGATACTGATAGAAATATCTTCAAACTCACGAATTAATTCATTTCACTTGTATCTTATTTGTTCCGATAGAGAATAAAGATCTCCCTTTTTAATCAAAGAGCCAACCCAACCTAATAAACATCGATTTAAAGACGCGACTCTTTGAAATTTTACCAATTTCTTTTCACTAATCGACAATAAACTTGCTGGAGAATTGGAACTGGAAATTTAAATCTTTTCTTTGTAGTGTCTCGACAATGTCTCGCGGTTCAGTTATAATGACTTTTATTTAATAAATGTACTTGAACATCTTGCCAAAAACGGTTTCATTTTCAACAGATAGTAAAGTTTCACGATGTAATCTTATAAATATTCATACAGTAGCGCTTAGATCGATTTGAATTGAATTCGAAAATACTAGTTTAACAATTGAGTTTGATATAAATGAAGTGGTACAACCAAATTTACCAATCTAAAATTACGTTAATAGCGTATAACGGTATTGAACTTTGCAATGAAAACTAAAGTTATCGCATAATAAAACTTGTTGCGCTACATTCTATTTTTTTTAAATTTAATTTTGAGTTTCAACTTTCATCACATACCATTATATTAAACTACAGACGCTGACATTAAACTATATAGTACATTGATTCAATAAGTATATATAAAGTACAAACTATAAGAAAAATCTTAATACACTGATTATTTAAAAATATAATCATATTGATAAATACACTGATAATTCCACTAAACTACAAACTCAATTCAACGTTTTACGGTTAATTCTTGTGTTCCATCCAAAACGTCAAAATAGCTTCCACCTAAATAAGATACCTTTATTTCACCCTAAATACCGTTATTAATGTATGGATGAAAGTGCGCATGCTTATATATGTCAAAATAACGTTTCCCCTTCATTAATTCGATTGAGTTGTGCTTATTTGTACTATTCCCTATGTTATTTAATTTCATTCCAGAAGCTTCGTGCCTTCTATATAGACCACTAGTTTGACTGGAGGGATTTTCAGTAGTTGTAATGGTTGTATTATTTCCTCTCCAAATTGCTTCGGTCTGAGCCCTTGTAAGTTCTCACAAAAAAAAACTTGCGATATCTCTCTAATAAGGATGAATCATGGGTTTATTGAATAAAAAAAAGTATTAACTTGCAAGTCATAACTTATAAGAAAAAGCTAAAACTTCTAAGTAGAAGCTAATACTTATTTTCATTTGAATAAAAACTAGAACTCTCTCGAAAGTATATACTGGAAAAATCTTTTGAATTTTGAGTGATTACTTACAAGTACTTAAGTACTTATATTTACAAGTACAACTTTTTTCGTAAAATTCGTAAATCTGTAGCTTACTATGTTCTGTAACTACTGTGGTTATAGAATCGTAAAAATGGCAATTCTGGGATACTTTCTGTAAACGTCTTATTTACAGTGTTACAAATGAACTGGAGCAAACTTCACGGCTATTTTCTGACGGTAGAACATAACCTTACAAAACGTTCTTATAGTATATATTGGACTGTTTCAAAAAAATCGATGATTTTTTTTCCTGACACCGCACAATAACCTCACAAAACCAAACTATAAGACGTTCCGACTGCCAAATACCTGATCGGAAATATTTACGATTCTATAAGCTTTTCTATAAGCTACAGGTAGCGCAGAATTGCAAATTGCCTATATAGGCTTACAGAACGTTACAGATTTGCTTGCAGATGTGCACAGAATTGGCCTATATATTGTGTTTGTACTTCTTGTTAGTTAATGAAATAATTATAAAAATCAGAAAACTGCTTTATTTAAACACACTCAGTATGACAGTCTACATTTAACATCCAGCTTTAACTTGAGTTAGTATTTAAATATTATCACCGAACATTGTCTCCAGTATTGCTTGACGTTTCTCAGTGCCTCTCTGACGGATAGTACTATTTTCAGCTTCATCACACACGTAATCGGAGTCTCCAGGAGCTGTATTCTTGACTAAGGGAGTGAAGATTCCCGAGAGAACAAATATTTTGTCTTTGTCACTGCAGTGACAGAGTAGCCAGGCTGAATAAAGACAAACTATGTGTTCTCTCGGAAAGCTCTACTCCCACAGTCAAGAATACAGCCCCTGGACTTTCCTTTTCATGGAATGCAAACTCAAAATCATCTCGTAAATGCTTGCTAATGTTATGTAAAACAGCACAGCAAACAATAATTTTTGGAACTTTTGACAAAGATGTTTTAACCTTGTGTCCTAGAATGGGAAACCTTTGCTTTACTTGTCCAAAAACTCTCTTAATTACAACTCTTTCCTTGGAGTGAGTGATATTGAAAAATTCTTCAATTCGGTTTTGAGGATTTTTAAAAGGTGTTAATAGCCAAGGAGCAATTCCATATCCACTATCTCCGAGAAGGCAGAAATTACCCCGAAATCTTGCCACATTTTCATATACGGAACTTTGTTTCCAAATTATGGAATCGTGAACACTTCCAGGCCATTGAGCGTCTACACTTGTAATCAATTCATCAACATCACAAGTTACTTGCACATTTATGCTAGCAAATCCTTTTCTGTTAATAAAATCATCGCCAAATTCTGGTGGTTTTTTAATTTGAACATGAGTGTAATCTACAGCACCAATGACTGTAGGAATTTGGAATCGATTCGACCATTTAATTCTTGCTTCTTCCATGGCATCTAGAAATTTTATACAATGGTGGGCCTTTTCTAATATACAATCAGCTACTTCACTTATGGTTTTGCATACTGTAGTATGATGAACGCCAAAATCTTCACCAATACCTGTTTGAAATCCGGTATCACTAACACATCGTAGGATTATCTCCATCTTTTGCCGAGATGCAAGTGCACCTCATCTGGATTCATCTTTCTCTGGTAAAAAATAATCCGAAATATAGTCTACACTTTCATTTTCAAAACGCAACAAGAGCTTAGATTTGCTTGGGCTGATGCTTCTTCTCTTCCTATAGTTCTTCCTGTTACGAACATTTATGAAGTCCACCATGTTTAACAATATACTAGCAACTACCGTAGGAAAAAAGAATTCTTTATAGGTACCTTAAAAATCGTCAATCGTCAGATCTTATTTTTATTCAAATAAAAATAAGCCAGTACTGGAAAAATCCTTATATTTTACATGAAGTAGTCACTGACCTTTTATTCAATTTATACTAAGAAAATACTTAAATAAGAGGAAGTAGAAGCCAATACTTTTTTTTATTCAATAGACCAAATACGTTATGCTATCCAAAACAATACAAAACAATACATTAAAAACGTAAATAATCACCAAATCTTAATTTTCATGCTAAATAGCTGTAATTGCATATTTGTATATAAATTTTAATTTTAAACAACTTTGCTTCCTACAATTTTTCTGTATTGTGAAAAATAAAGGTACTTTACTCTTGAGTAAGATTAATATTTTTTGACAAACCTCGTATACGGCTCAAAATAAGAAATATGTAACGATTGCATTTAAGGTTTTAGATAATGCAGAACTTTTTATGAAGAATACCTGTTTTTCATAAAATCAATATTAACATAGTTTTCCATATGTAGCCAACTTACGCGGACACACTGTATATATATATATATATATATATATATATATCTATTAACTTATACCCAAATCAACTCGTCTCAACCGCTAATTCATTAATTCTTATAGTCTTTTCTTTTCTGTTTATTGTTGTTCATTTCAGGTTTATATAATTAATCTTATTTATATCTAATTTGTTATTGGGAAACTGTAAATTGAAGTAAACTAAATAAATAAGTAAATTATCAATCTTCATTTCTTTATATATATATATTCTTTATATATTTATTCTTTATATTTATATTTTATATATATATATATATATATATATATATATATATATAGGGGTTCAGGCTTGCATTAAGGCTTATGTACGTTCCAAAGCGATTCAATGCGGGGGCGAGGGGTTTTATATATGGAAAATGGCTAAAAAGAGAAAATGCACTAGCAATGAGATAGTTCCAAAAAAATCGTGAATGTAAAAAGACATATGAACGAAGAGTTTTCAATATCCACTAGCAGTCCTTCTTCTACATTTAGCTCGTCAGAATTAAGTATGTCAGATCCCAATAGCTCATTTTATCTAGACACTAATAGATCTGACGAAATAGAATATTTTATTTGATTGAAAAAAAATCCAAAGCTTTATTTGGGAGTTCCGAGTCATTCATTATTTGTTGTGAGCTTGTTAACTAAAAAATGTGAGCTGGACAAGTTTGATATCTTTTTAACATTAAAAAAGATCAAATTGAATTTACCTTGTAGGATATTAGGAGACGATTTTGGTGTGGCACTTTCCAGAGTATGTAGCATTATACAAAAAACTATACCGTAATTAGCCAGTTACCTTTACCCAATACAATGTATTTTAGATTGTTTTGGAATTTTGATTCAGAAACCAAGTGTGAATTCTTTGTTTTTATTAATGTAGTCCCTCACCATAAAGATATCGACTTCAGGTGAATTTGCAGAATCTGCTTCAATAAATCCAGTATCTACTGAGTACATCTTTAATAGCAAAAACACTTAAAATTCAAAGATATTGCAGCTGTAACCAACTTTCACATGTGAAACGCAGCGGTGTTCAGAGCACAATATGCGATGTGACGTCACAGTCGGTTCTGTCGCTTTTTAAGGGAGCTCCATTTTCAACCTCTAATATCTAAGTAGTGGGGTAAGTTTAAGAGCTGAAAATTTCACTAATTATTTTGATGATTCAGTTTTACAAAATAACGTAAGAAAAACCGAGAAAATATTCCATTGATAACAAGCCCATTTTGGATTTACAAGAAATATTTTAATTTTCAACCGATTGAAATGAATTTTTTGGCTCTTTGCAGGAAATTAATTGATATTATCACAAGAATTTTGAATGTTTCCAAAAATAATTTTCCGTTTTATTATAGCTGATGAAATGAAACAATATTTATGTACCATAAATTCTAAACACCCAGTGGGTGAACTATCTATGAATACTTTCACTGAAAAGCTATAACTCAATTCGTACACCTTTAAATATAGACAACAGTTTTCGGAAGTGAAAAAACATATTATAATTCATTGTAAATCAAATTATAAATTATATTTTATGGCGTATTACGGAAAAAATTGAAAACTGGCGAAATGACATAACACATGTTTTTGATCTCAAGTGATGAGCTGATAAATATGTTAATTTTTAATGTATATGTAAGACACTGTTTTCTCTTTTGTAGTTCATTAGTTAATTTTAATAGTGATGATCCAGTATAATCAGGGCCGTTTCTAGTCACTTTTAAGTTTCACAACGCATACCAAATTTCAATAAACATTCTGTATAATACGGGAAAGTCAAGACGTCTATGAGAATAGGAAAAGTTAAATCTTAATATTTCTTAATATTCGTTTTCAGGCGTGGCAGGTCTACTTTTTCGATCCCCTTAATAAAATAAAATGAAATTTTGTTACTAAATATTTTTTATTTTTAAAGAGAACAATATATTTATTTATATGGTATTTTATCAATAGTGACATGAGTTATAGTGATGGACGCTCTGATAAATGTATTCTAATTACTAAAATTAGGTTCAGGTAGGGTACGTAAAGTGAACTCTGTGTCCAGTCAATAAATTAGAGAACGCCATGAACCTGGCAATTCATATAAATTGTACTCTAATCATAAAGTGAAATGCTCGAATAGAATGAGCGTTGTTATCTTGGTGCACATAACAATTTGAAAGTTTAATTGCTCAGTTAACCACGGGTCTCTCCGTTACTGTCGTTTAATGATGAGATGTACGTTGGATAGATGTCCGTTTGGCAAGCATAAAAAATAATGGTTTACTGACAACCGGCTTCAATAAACAGGTAGTCTCGCCAATTGCCTCTTATCTCTCAGGCCAATACCTAAACGTTTATTACTTCGGCTATAAATGTCTCGGAACCGCCAGGATTTAAAAAATGCATCGGTTTGCGAATACAATACAGATTTATCAGTGGTTTTAATTTGTTAAGAAAACAATAAATTTAAATTAAAATGGAAGTTGAGTAACATTAGAATATAATTATATCAATTTCCGTACATGCATCGCATTTAAATTTACCAATATAAAATACATAAGAACACGCGAATATTTCAACCAATTTTTTTTTGGTAACTTCGCAGCTGTCAAGTACCAAAATTAGAAATTGTGCTTCAGATTTCAAATAAGTGACATAAAATACAAGAGAATATTCACTTTTTCAGCAATCTTGACATTCATTGGCTAGTTGACAGCTTAGCACAAACGTAATGCGAAATAATAGGTCATTTTTTAACTTTTTTTGGGTAATGATTTCCAGATTTTTAACGACTCATTTAAAAGCTATTAATAATTGCGCCAAATTCAATTCAATCACAATTACGTCGGAAAAAGGAACTGTTTGAAATATTTCAGGTTAAAACAGGCAATTTAAGGACAATTAAACTAAATGGTAGATTTGAAATGGTCATATTTCGTTTAAAACGAAAAAAATGGAAATTATTGGGAAAAATAATTAATAAAAATTGAATGCCCACCTTAAAGCAATACTTTTTCCACAGCGGGCCAAAAAGGAGAATGTTTTTTTTAAGAAATTAATTCTGCCAATTTTTCATCGTTCTTTTATTAAGTGTCCAATAGGGCGTAAACTTATTGAGGAACGGTATATGTACCACTTTTACAACAGTTTTTCTTTTTTCAAACACTCCTAGCTAAATGGCAAACAATTTTGGGCCTCAAAATATAAAAAATAGATTAGTGGTCCATAATTTTTTTTGCCATGTGCTAACAAATTCTTATGGGTCTGAAATTGGTAGTAATTTGTGCCAACTCAGTGTTTCTCATTATTTTTTCTTCACTCTCTATTTTCCAGATATGATTTACAATCTATTCAGTAAAATCCCTTTTTTGAATTGCCAAATCTTTCATTACATCAATCGTACAAAAAAAACGCATTTGAATTGTCATATCAACGGAATTCAATTAAGCCTATATGCAGATTTTTGTAAGATTTGAAAAACCGTTGAGAATTTTTTGGGTAAAAATATCATGTCCATTATTTCGGAACGGGTGCATCTCATAAAAAGCTGAAACAGAACTTTCCTTTTCAATAACCGGCAATTTTTCCAAGTAGGTTAATTTTGGTATCTTTTTTCCCTCACTAGGTTGTATACAATGTTGTATCTAATTGTATCTAACTGTTGTATCTAATTTATTACACCCTCCTTAACAAAATTCAATTTACTTTAAGTGGCTGCTATTATTGGAACTTTAGCTCTTCACGTCAGGTTATGTTTGAGCGACCAGGGGTCGTGACGCAAAAGATCTGACCGTTACGTTACGTTACGTTACGTTACGTTACGTTATGTTACGTTGCTTCGTTATGTGCCTTGCTTGCGTGCGTGTGCTCTCTCCTGAGTCTCTCTCTCGTTTACGGAGCAGCGATTCATATGCTTCGGCCGGGAATCGAACCCGGGCCGCCCGTATGGAAGGCGAGCATTCCACCACTGAACCACCGATGCTATATTAAAATTGCAATTGCAAAGTTGGTATTAGCAGTGCTGGTGATCCACTTGAATTTGTTCGGATAAATTTTTACTATTATTTCTATGATTTTTTTTGCGCGATTGATCTTTTTTGTTTATTTACAGCATCGGTTGTCAAGACGGTAGGTTGTGTTTACTGGTTTCTAAGTTTAACACGTCGATAAGTGATTTACTTACCGTTCAGACGTCGAAAAGTAATAAATAGCATAAAAACAATTTCACCAAAATGCAAAATATATTTTAAACCGATCGAGAAGTATGAATGTCACTTTTGACATTTCGTTCATTTCGAAGAAATATAAATTATTTTAATTGGAATTTATTTCAATACGATCGCGCAAAACATGGTATAAGCATCTCTAACGTTAAGGGTAATTACAACGTTTGCATGTAGATTCCTCTCGTAAAATTGGACAAAATGATAGGAGGCTTAAGGGGTCTAGCACATTTACTTTTCGAAATACAGGGTGTTGAAATTTTGAAAACTTGAATGTTTTAATTCGATAACTTTAAAATAGATGGATAAATTGATTTGACATTTGGCAGCTTGTTTTTAAATGTAAAAGGGCATATTTTGATAGAAATAGTAGTTTGTGCAACTAGTGTGGATATGATGGCCATATCGCACGAGGACGAAGTTCTCAATCGTTCAAGTGCGATATGGACAATCCACACGAGTCAAACAGCATATTTTTTCTACGACCCACTTATGAAAAAATCTAGAAAATAAAAATTTCTATACATGTAATATAACTTCAAATTAAAAATTTAACAATTCAATTTTATGTTTCCACTCATTTTTTTGTGGTAAACGTACAGTTCTTGAATGTCCAATTTGTATAATGCCACGGTTTCCCTTTTTAAATATACGATGCTGTTATAAGTAGATGTTGCCAGTCGGACTCCCTCATGAAGGGTACCGTACCATTAATGAATATTCTGCTAAATATTTCAAACGTCTACCTGTTTTCGTTATTAATATCAAGCAGAATAATTATTTAAAAATAAAATTAACAATAAAAAAAAATTTCTTCACGGGGGTCTACCGCGTGAGAGTCTTTTTTGCTTACTACTCTACCACCGAGGAATATGCAAATTGTTTATCAATAACGTCAGATGTATTACATAATTTTTGCTTAAAAGGAAATAAAGTTCCTACCGTGTGTCCCGCGACACGTTCTACCTTTTTTCGAATTAATTTATTCCACAATTCACCTCCTTGACTGGCTTAAAATGTAGGTACACTCTAGGTAACTTGAAACAATACAGTCGTTTGTTATTAGTAAATTTTAAGTATATTTAAGACAATCTGTATAGTATGGATCAACGATTCTTCTTAAACAAAAATTGGTCGCCATCTATTCAATACCAGAGAAACTTAAGCTGTATTGATTTATTAAACACAACTACAGAAACCATCTGAAAACGGGAACTTTGAATATTTTTTTTTTGATTACTTACAAGTTTTTTTGGAAAGAAAAAGTATTTTGTATTTCGCAGTACACTAGTAGACTAGTAGCAGTGATAATAATTATAATGGTTACATATTTTGTGTATTTTCTTTTTGTAAGTCAAAGTAATGGACATTTACGTTTATTCACGTTATAAATATACTTCGAAAATGTTAATTATAATTTTGATTTTAGATTTTCGGTCTATGTGTAAATCAAATATTATGTATACATTTAGATGAATATCTTGATGAAAAATCCAAATTTTTGCAAGAACAGCTTTGGCAAAGAAAGCGATTATTCAATAAAAGAGGTAAAATCATTAACATAAATATAATTGAATCATTCATTAGAACTTTTCTCCTGAACTATTAACAAAAAGTTCGGAATGTCTATTACCTACATTTTTTCTATACACTTTATCTCATTTCTAGTTCATTCAGGATTTCTAGTTCATTCCTCCCAGCTTCTTTCTGACTAATTTTGTTTCTGCTTCACGTGTGCCAAAACCAATATAGTTGATTCTTTCTTAATGTTTGCTTCTCCCATTTTCTCGGGTTATTCTTTCACCTGCTTCCGCTTTATCGGCTATTCCTATTTAACTTAAGTCTGACTTATCATCATATAATATTTCACTTGTTCATACTCCGCTGTGTTAACTTATATTTTCTAATTTTTCAAGCATATTTTTCATACATTCTAAAATATTTCATTATTTTAATTTTATGTTCTAGATTCCAGTAACATAGTTATAGAAAATATTGAAGAAAATATCTTATCTGAAACTCATGACTATATAAAAATGTATATATTCCATAACAAAACTTATATACTAACCAAACAAGATTTATATGAAATTGGTAGGCCAACAAAGTTTAAGCTGGTACCGCAAAATAATACTTTGGAAAAAATCTCGGACAGTGAAAAAATAACATTTGCAACAGTAAGATATTGTTTTCAATTTATATTTTTCTAACGATATTTGTTGTTTGCTTGTCTTGTTTATATATTATCTGTGTCTATAGTAATTTAAATTTTGACCACAAAATGGCGGATTATATATTATTTTTCCTCAGTAGGATACATGGGTATCAAATGAAAGGGCGTATCGACTTTTTTTATCCCCAGATTAAGAGGTATAATTTATGACCAATCTTTTTGTTATACCCTGTATATTTCCAGGCAATAAATTTAATATGTTATTCAGGCTATAAATTGCTGTGTCTGCAAACAGCTAGCAATTAATTGATGTTGGTGAATTGTGGGTGATACATTTTCTGTATCATGTTAGATAGAGAATGAGATTTGAAAATAGTTATGTATGTAACTAGTGTGTAAAGTAGCCTTTTTTTGACGAATGTGAATATTGTCAATCACATGAGTCGAAAAAAAGGTCTTTACACACGAATTGCATACAATATTTTTTCTACTAGCGAATATTTAATTAAAATACAAAAGTTTCATAGTAATTTTCTTTACGCACTAGTGCGTAGTAAAGAAACATACTTTACGCACTAGTGCGTAAAGTAAATTAAATTTTTATTTAGAAGAGTCTTTTTATAATAATCTAAAATAACATCATAGTTTTCTAAAAATATTCAATTCCTAAATATAAAATACAATTGCTTACTCTAGGTATAGTCGGAATATCTCAATTTGAATTTTAAATGTCAGATTCAATTCACAAAGAAATGTCAGTCACTCACCGCCAACTTATACCCATTTACTCAATAATTATTTAACAATAATTATTAGGTTACTTTACCGAATTCTATAGGTTTTTATCTCCAATTTATGAAAAAAACTTAGATTTAATATCCGTTTATTATACCTATATTTTTATAAGACTAGATATCCATAACTACATACATATTGGAATTTTTTCTTTACGCACTAGTGCGTAAAGTAAAACTCTTTACGCACTAGTGCGTAAAATAAAGTATTACGCACTCGAAAATGTGTCTAAAGTAGGTACGTACTTTACACACGGTAGTAGAAAAAAAATATTATTAGCACCGTACATACAAAAAATGTACACTGTTATTTGAATGTTTTTTAATACTTGTTGTACATATAGATGTCTAATTTGGTCATGATAAGAATACAAATATTTCAAATTTAATGCTCAAAAATTTTCAGATTTCAAGGTATCAAATTGTATTAGTTAATCTTCTTTTATATTTGGTTGAACATTCTATAAGAACCTAAAAAGTCCATTGCTTCCCATTATTCTACTGAGTTCTTGAGCGAGGTCCAAAGACTAGTGGTGTCATAAGTCATACTCCTTGAAGGAATATAAGTACCCAAGTAACACATTTCATTTACCAAGCAAATAATGCTAGATCGAAGCATATTTTTCAGAAAAAAATGCTGAAGTTTGGCATATTCTTAGCATTATTTTATAGAATAATTTCAGCATTCCTTAAAAGACGTCCTATCTTTTTTAAGACTAAATATTGCAGCCAAGTAGCAATGATTGCTAGTAAGTCATGAAAAGTAGCCAAAAAATAGAAATAATGGCTTTAAAAACTGTCAAAAAAAATTAATAGCCAAATTGGAATTGAGTGTGGTCATAAAATGCCTTCAAGTGCTTCAATTAGTGCCATTTAAAAGCAATAGTATGAAGTTTTGTATTGGAATTAATTTGGATTTTAAATGGAAATTAATTCCAAAAAAATTGCAACAGTATTGCTAACCTTAATGTGATTGTAAATCTCAATTCAGTAAAAGGCTTCATGATATTTCAGAATGAATGAGAAATTTGGACGAGCAGTTGCGTATTACAGGCGTGCAAATAAAAGTAGTAACGCAGCTGAAAGTTACAATGAAGTAACTATAGACACAGAAGATCACCTTCCTGGTTCTTGAACCACGTCTCTTTATTGTGCCTAATACCACTACGTCCTGGTGGAAAGTATGTTGTTGCTGTTGTTCCCATGCCTCAGGAAGAGCACACAGCATTTTTTCTCCACTTTCTTAGGTCTCAATAACTTTAAAGGTGTTCATTTTTTATTACAAAATAATTTTAAAATATGATCTATAAAAATCTATTACTAAAAACATGACCTCACAATAATTTTCTTTTTCTTCAACTTTATAATTTTGAAAGCTTTCACAAAGCAATATAAACAGCTATCTAGCTTTTAATTCCATAAAGCTTCGTATTGGCATAGAAAAATGCTTATTAAATACATTAAAGACATGGCCGAACCGTTTGCTAACGATTATAAGCAATGTTGCTATAGTTTTTATATCTATATATTGATAGGTATATGATACTAATTTTATATAAAGAATATGCAAATAATCTAGTTCAAAAAATTATTTGTTTTCACACTGGGATAGAAATTTTAGAAAATTTGGAAGAGAAATCAATTCAATCCATCACATATAATAGTATCAATCAATCCAACTAAAGATACTTTAAAAAACTTTAATTTCAATTAGATGTATAGGGTTGTCCAAAAAAACCGGAATTTCCTTTTTATTGATATTTTTTTTATTTATATGTCGATTTTATTGATGTCGGTTTTGTTTAAAAGATAATTGATCAAGACACACTACTAATCTAATATTTCGCGTTTTGTTTAAAAAACAAAATGGCGGACACCTCCAAACTTTACCAAACTTTAAAACTGACGGGAAATTTTTTGTTTCGCACTGTATATGTTTGCGAATTATTTTACGAAAGTTCAGATATTTGAGAATGTAACGAGAGGTCAAACATAGAAATCGGCCAAAAATTGTCTGATGTATGGCTCGAAAAAAACAAAATAACATACTTGTTTAGTTAAATTTAGTTAATCCCATATTTAGACAAATTCATTTCATTTCCTTGTAAATAGATTATAATTTTATTGCTAAATGTCCGTATAATTTAGTATTAAGGCACTGTATAAATTGAAAATTTCTCATTATACCTCCATTCGATTGAAAAAGCTACTGTGTTAGCGAAACGCGTCACAACTTTAAGGTTAAATATAATGTAGATTTAACAAAATAAAATTGTTTGATTTCATAAATATTTTAAATTTCTATGACATGTATATAAGAAGTGCTCCACGATGCCAAACATTTTTAAGACAATTATTTCTTCTCGATCACACTTGTACTATCTGATTTCCACTACTAAACATTTTTTACATGGCTACTCTTCCTATATTTGTTGTTAGATGACAATTGTAAGACCAAAACATTAATTTTTTGGAATCCGCTTTTGATTATTCAATTTATCTCACACAGTCGATGCTAATATTCGCCACCACATGGACGCTAGTGTCTAGTTAGCAAGAGCACGCAGGCTCTCCATATTGGTACTGATACCACAAAAAAGCTGTCACAGCCTCTGTCGTTGCCCACAGCAGGGTGCTGTTCTTGCCTACTTCATTAAATTTTTCTAGGCATTGAAAAAACATTTTAGAACTGATTGCACAGTGCTCTAATGGATGCTTGACTATTCGACATGATAATTTCTTTGTTTTATATATTTCATCAATATTGAAAGATCCTTGGTGTTTATCTCAAGCTTTAAGAGTTGTTGGTTCCTGGCCCGTAGACTCCCATCCCAGTCCGTTCTATATTGTAACCATCTGTATACCATTTAATGGCATTCTTTCCAATTTTGGTAATGGTATTGTGATTGTATATTTTTATCCTTATAAATCGTGTTAAATGACTTTATTATAAGTAAAAACATTTTTCAATTTGCAGGATATAATATTTAATAACATAAGCTTTGTTATGATAAAATCCGAGATAGTGGGAGAAGCGTATATCTATATATCTAATAGAAGTAATACATTCACTCTGGTACAAACTCTCTTTGTTCCTGATGCCGTTGATGCTCATTTTTTCATTAACAATCGAAATTTGTACTTAATGGTGGCCAATAATAAAGGAGATAACCTAGCAGTCACATCGTGAGAATATTTTTGCATATCTGAATTGCAAACCGTGATATACTGAATGTTTTTTATTATTTTTCAGGATATATAAGTGGCTGGGGTTTCATTTTGATGAAATCCAAACAGTTTTTACGACTGGAGCGATAAAAGTTGGATCTTTTACTACCCGTACTACTGAAATTATTATAATTCTACAAGATTTATCCAACAGAACAGTAAGTAATCGCATTAATATTTCATGTGTAGAATTTTAGAGTTACCGTCTGGAAATTTTAGGTACCTTCATTCGTATATCAATTTAGTAATGAGGAAATTATAAAATCACAACATCTTGGAACTACTAATCCAGTTCATATGGATATTTATAGTACCATAAATGAAAGCTATCTTATTATTTATGGCCGATCTAAAAATAATACTGTCTACCGCTGGAACGGTGAATATAAGTTCTATTAATTATAATAAATCTCTAAATTGTTCGAATATTTCAATCTTAATGTTAACAAAATCACTGTTTACTGTAATTGTTGTAGATTTCGACTTGATGCCGGTTACTAAATTTCAAACAGAAAATGTTGTCTACAGGTCCGAAGTATTTAAAGTTAACAAAACCTGTTTAATAACAATACCAACTAACGTAAGTTTTATTATATTTTTTTAATTGCTGGGTGCATTTATTAGTACCTACGGTTTAGTCTGCATGGAATCTTGTTCCATGTCAACTTCTTCTTTGTTCAGATTTGGTTGAGTTTTTCTAATTATTTTGTATTTGATATCATTTCTAGGAAAACATTCAAATATTCAGCTTGAATTCTGGTAAAATTAAATTTGAGGTCAAGCGTCAATATCCTTCTAACTTCTCTGAAATCCTGGATATTGACAAAGGAATATCTGAAACTATGCATGTAGTAGGATTGAATAACGATTTAAAAATTAAAGTAAATAGTATACATATATTTTCACTAAACGCCGAATCTCAGAAACCAGGTGAGAAACATCTTAATAAATTTCAGTTGTACCTATTCTAAATAGTATTTAATATTAATGTACAGAAACTAGGTAAAACAGGTAGATGTTTATAAAAAATATCAATGCCAGTCTGAAGCGTTGGGATAACAAGTCAAGATGATAAATTGACTCATTTTCCCGAGCTTTCTCATATAAATGAGTTGAGAGTTAAGAAAAATATTGTAGAGCAGCAAAGTTTGGCCAAACAATGATAATGAAGTATTAGAATCCTTATGTCATATGAAGAAGTATAGGTGCCTGTCGAGGCACCTAGTCCAAGGAATAATCAAGATTTCACGCCAAATTTTTTTCTGCAAGCTTTAAATTTATGTTCTGTCACCCAAAAAGCATGGAGAATAAAATTAAATCTATAGCAAATTTCCTCTGAGCCCCCTTTTTTTCTAACATGTCTAGAATGAGGAAATTAGCTGAAAATATAAATTTGTTGACCGAAGAATACAAAATTGGATATGCACGCCAAAAATTTTCATGTCTTCTGTTATGTTTCTAGTATTAAATTAATTATTTTGACAACAATTTTTTGCGGTCTTAAATTTCAAAATATTTTGATTGATTGTCTTATGAATTTTTTTAAATATAATCATTTCGGTTAACGATTTCTAGAACACTACCGAAACATTGAATTGAAAATATGAGAAAATTAGTGGTTTTAATTTCAAATATTCATGCCTCAATGTTTCAGTAAGATAAGTATAATGTATTTTAGTCGTCAAAATAGTCTGAATATTATATTTCGCAAAAATGTATGCTTTTTTATAATTTTTAGATAGTACCAAACCTAAAAAACAAGATATCAGAGAATGCTTTAAAAGATTAGAAGAAATGATAGATACCACAGATAATAATATAATTGCACCTGTTTCGCGTGAAAATTTAGGTGAACATAGTGAAAAAATTCAAGCTGAAAGTTTAAAGAAGGTAAATAGCTTACACGCCTTTCATAGAGATTAGCTTCAAATAAACAACCCATAACCCATAAGAATTAGCACAGATATGGTATACCCGCCATTAGTGCAAATGTAAGATATAACGATTAATTTGGTGAAACTCCATTTTTCTACTGCTTAACTCACATTTATCAAAAGTATAAAAAATTTCATTCTTGGAAATCGCATATAAGGATATTGTTAGCTATTGTATAAATAATTAAAATATATATATTATTTATATTTTATTTTTCTTATATTTTTCATGGGTCGAAAGTACCCAAATTTAAATTTTTTAAATATTTAAATATCCAAAAATATTAACTTTATTGTGAAAACCCATAGAACCTTTTTTATTTTGTATTACAATATAGAATAGAATATTCTAATTATGTCTACATCATTAATTTCAGCTGTGCTGTTATTTCCTTTTCGCATCTAAAATATTACATTGACCTGTATATATTTAACTTCATTAATCTCGAAACATAGCATCAAAGACAATTTTATTACTGCTAGAGTCATTGCTTTTCAGGAAATAAACATAGACGCTTCCTTAGAACAACTCCAAGTTCGATTGGACCAAATAAAAAAGTTAGCAGACTCAGACAATCTGGTAAGTTGATATTTCAAAGAATAAAGTGAATATAACAAAAACTACGAAACGTAAACTGTAGCCAAAATATAATAGTTTGCGAATGACGCATCTTTTGGAGTTTTTCTCTGAGAACTCCTACAAGAGTACACACTTATAAAGTGCGCATGCGGGCTATATCATAATTTGCAATTTCGAGAGAGCTCGCATGCGTACTTTATTAAGTTTGTACTCTCGTAGGAGCTCGCACTGTTAGTGAATAGATCCCCTGGGAGTCTATTCACTAAGAAGTAAGACTTAGAAGAGTGAACTCTTATAAAGTGCGCATGGATGCTCTCACGAAATTTCCAATTCTGATATAGCGCGCATCTGCACGAGTTTGCTCTCCTACCTAGGAGCTCTCACTTCTTAGTGAATAGACCCCCTGGTGACTATGGCCATTAGCTGAGCTAAAAGTTTGGTCATCTTTTTGTGAATCTGCTGCTTCGTTTTATCTATTTTAATTCAATTTGTTACATATTAGACTTTTATTTTCTAGATTATTAATGAAGACATCACATTAAGAGGTCAAATATTTGCTAAAAAACTTAAGGCAAGGAATATCATCCTTGAATCCATAAATAAAGAAAAATGGATTCCTAATCGATGGTTAAAATACGAAGAGCCGCAGGTTATAATGGGGGTAGTTAAATTCAAGACTTTAATTACAGATCAGTTAAAAACTCTTGATGACAACCCCTTGTTTAAAGGTGATAGCCGCTTTGGAATATTATAGTTTATAATAACTGTATTAATCTTTCTCTCCATTTTCATCTAGCAATTTCCCCTGGTTAGTAATTTTTCCAGGTTCCGAATTGTTGGAGGAAGGAAAATTTGTAATTGTACCGGGTGATTTGATAAGGGTAACGAAGTACTATGTCCTAGAGTTTGAGGAAAAAAATTCTTGTGAGAAAATCGGTCATAAAAAATAATTAAAAATGTTTTCAGTCCATAGTTTTTCGCTAGGTGGCACAATCAATCACTTACCGTACTCTACAACTTCTGTTGAAGTCATTTCTTTGTATCGCCATTCTGAAGTGGTGGGAGAAGTGCTCTTCCATTAAATTCTGTCAGTTATTAAAAAGTGCAGGAAACGGAGAAAAAAGAATAAAAAAAGAGAGCCGAATGTTTTTTTGGCTTTAGGCCCTCGTTACCCTTTTAGCCACGCAAACTGTAAAATCAAATGTAAGAGTAAAGGTCCTTAGTTAATTCATACATTCAATAATTCATAACTCCATCCAACTACATTTAATAGAGTAATAACAATTGATTAAAAAAAATCCCAATATTTTTGAATGACAATTACTCGGCTAGTTAGATACTTTTACTTTTTCAAATGTTGCTATTACTTTTCAGATTTATTCCTCAAAAATGGAAACCAAGTTTTTACTCAATCGCAGGTTATAGGAAATCTCACAGCTAACGCAATGTATGTTAAAAATATTAACAATGTTACAATGGAAGATGTTTATCTAAAGAACCACCCCACTGAAATTAAGGGAGTCAAAATATTTAATACATTAAATGTTGAGGTGGCAAGAGCGAGGTCACTAAACGAGGTAAGTTAGATTTTTTTGATATTTAAAAAATTAAGCAATATATCTGTATATATTTTTATTTCAAGTCATCAAAAATAATTAATTCTTTTTCTGCAATTTAGTCCCTACTACTACTACTACTTACTAGACAATCAATAATATTAAGTTCCATTCACGGTAGATTATATTTTTGATAAAAATGTTTGCTATTAAAGTGATATTTTTTATAATGACATTCTGTATCTATAATTACGCTTCGGGAAGGGTTTTTTGGCGTATTCTGGTAATATTTCTAATAATAGTATATTCTTCAACGAGTGCAGAATGATGGCTATTATTCACGCGGATGAAGTTTCCAAAACGAGGGAGCGCAGCGAGTGAGTTTTGGAATCATCCAAGTGAATAATAGCCATTCTACACAAGCGAAAGACTATACTTTCTCCACGACTAAAAAGAAAAAACTTCCAGAGTGAGGATCGCACCTCGATCGTCCGCGCCATAGTCAACCACAACTAGGCTATAGAGTATATTTATAAAAATGTAAAGAATAATAGTATATTCTTCAACGAGTGCAGAATGATGGCAATTATTCACGCGGATGAAGTTTCCAAAACGAGGGAGCGTAGCGAGTGAGTTTTGGAATCATCCAAGTGAATAATAGCCATTCTACACAAGTAAAAGACTATACTTTCTCCACGACTAAAAAGAAAAAACTTCCAGTGAGGATCGAACCTCGATCGTCCGCGCCATAGTCAACCACCACTATATAGGCTATAGAGCATATTTATAAAAATGTAAAGAGTAAATATATATACGTAACTCATATTTTTAATCGGAGCCCTTACATTTATAAATGAAATCATATTCACTATCGCTACTGTTTTCCATTTTTTTCTCTTGTAATATGTAAAATTATGATTTTATAATTATTTTGACGTTTCAAATGACGTGCTGTCAGAAGCTATTTGCGTTCTTAGGTATTTGACGTTTTAAAGAGACGATTTGATTTATTCATTTTACCGTGAATTCTGATAATAATAGAATGTGATTGGCTAACGAGAGTGAATTCTTTTTATTGTTCACTGGTGTGAAGAATTTATATCATTATGCAGCTAAATATGTAAAAATAATTTGTGCGTTATTATTTAGTCCTGGAGAAAACACATTATTTGTTGTTACTTTTTTGAGAGACATGATTATGTTTGTTTTAAAATATGTGTTAATCAGTCTATTAAATTATGTATTGGTTAACAACAATTTCCTCAATAAATCGTTATCAAACCTGGATGAAAGCTTAACGTAGATAATTAATTATGGGAAATTTCTCTTGTAAATATTGGTAACAAAATTTATCTTCATACTGCTGAACACATAAAAATGCACAAACAAATTTTGATCTGGTGGTAGCGTTCGCTTAGCAACATTTCTGGGTTAAGGCATTTTAGATAAGCAATATTTGACATAAATGTGTTCTGACTGGAGGGGCACTCAATTGAACAGGAAATCACTTTAATTAAATTTAGTGTGT
The DNA here is from genome assembly GCA_910591695.1 of Galerucella pusilla. Taxonomy (NCBI): domain Eukaryota; kingdom Metazoa; phylum Arthropoda; class Insecta; order Coleoptera; family Chrysomelidae; genus Galerucella; species Galerucella pusilla. The sequence continues at coordinate 560,916 of CAJUYI010000016.1, read as the reverse complement.
GTGTGTTAAATTTGGAGGTGTGAAAAAATACAACTATGACACTTTCATAGAGCTCTAACATTTTTGAAAAAATCCTACCTAATACGAATCTTACATATTTTTTATTAATTGTAGCTAACTTACATTTTTTGTAGGAAAGTCCCGACGTTATACTATCCGCTATAGCAAATTCAACTAGCTTTTCTCTGAAAGATTTTAATGCTGATCAAATAGAAATAGGGAATTTAATCGTAGAAAATATTAACAATGTGTCTTGGAATGAATTCAGCAAATCCGTCTTTAGAATTAATGAAACAACAGAAATTACAGGTATTTCGAAAATATTTTCTACAAATTTATTTTTCATGTTTAACTCTTCACGTACTTCATGAAGGAAACTACGGAGAAAACTTGTAGGATTGTAGGGGGGTAGCTTTAGTAGGATTTTAAGATTGCTAAATATAACTCATCAAACTGCAGTCATTCAGTTAACATGAATGGAAGAGAAGCAATTTATAGATAACTTCATAAAATTGGTATGAAGAAATTGGACACACTTTACAATATGGCGAATACCTTATAATAGTAACATTATCGGGGCAGCTCATATTAAGCCCAATTCAGCATTTTATAAGCAATTTTTTGTATCTAGTGTAATAATAAAACAACAAGAATCTACGAACACTGTGTATATTTTAGGCTCTTTAAATTTCACCACTTTGAGAACAGACAGACTCAGTACCAACAAATTGAAAAATATCAAGGTTGATACCCTTTTTACGACCTCAACAGATCAAAATATTACTGCAAATGTAGAAATGAAGAAAATATTGGTGGTAAATGTCACAGCTGAAACCTTAAATGATAAGAAGTTTGTTGAAGATAATTTATTATTAATAGACAAAACAGATCTCATAACAGGTATTTGTATTAAATTTATTTTATTTTGACGAATTGTCAAGCTCAAGCTCTGTCTTTAATTTTTTGATGGTAACAAGTTAAATACTTCTATTCTACAAAGAAATAATATGTAGCTTGGAGCTCTGAAAACAACAAATCTAATCTTAGTGTGACAGCCAAAACATTTTATTAAAAATTAATTAACAAATTATTCAACTGTTATAGCTCATATAAGTTTCGATAAAGTAATAGTCAGGCATAACTTGAATGTCACTGGAGATTTAAACAGTACCTTATTTATGAAAAATGGTGATCATGTATATGGTACAAAAGAATCTGATTTATTACAAACATATACCGGTGAAGTAGTTATCAACAATGATTTGTATGTAAAAGAATTGAATGTTTTAAATACAACAAAAGTTATCGTATCCGACACTGACGTTAACCCTGATTTAACAGAAGTCTACTGGACTAAAAGCACAGAGCAGGTACTCTTATTTCGTTTGTCAACTTCATAGATTTTGTAGTTTTCCTTTCTAATTTAAAAATTTTCAGGAAATTCCAGTTTCTGTGACATTCACCAAAGGACTGTCTGCTCCACATTTAACGGCAGACGTTTTAAATGATGTCAAAATTGAGAAATTCTTTTTAAACAATAATAAAACCAAGATGAAAACTGACTTTGATTTGGAAAATGTTATAGTGTTAGGTAACGTTACGCTACATAATAGTACTAAGCATACGCCAGATATTAAAAAAATTTCAAAAGAATCCGCCAAGAAGAGAGGAAGGTAATTATTAGCTTTTGTTTAATATTATTACTTCCGCTAATACGGAAATATAAACTGACTCAGTAAGTAATAGTTTAATATTTACTTTTTAGTCACATAATTCATGGAAAAAAAGTGTTCTTAGGTACGCTTAGGGTTGAAAATCTAAAAATTTCAGTGTTAGAAGGAATAAATGTTTCTCAAACTATGAACAAAAAATGGCCGAAAAACGTAACCGGTAAATTTTATACAGCTCCACGTGAAAACCAACTAATATCTGTATCTTTTTTAAGGAACAAAAACAATTGAGCATTTAATTGTGGAGAACAATGCCGAGTCAGATTTTGAAGGTATCGAAACTATAAACGATGTTCCTATAAATTCAATAAGAGATAAATTTATTTTCATTGATCAACCAAATAATATAAGTCACTTAACATTCGAGCATGTGAATGGTAAGTCTCAGCATTTTATTTCCTTCTCCATAATGTAGTCTGATTGAAAATAATCCACAAGCAAATTTCTTTATTTTAAAAAGTTGTAAATTCTACAAAATGTTTCAGTTACAAATTTACACGTGAGAAATATTAATGGTCGACCATTGGAGGACTATTTTTCTCTTAACAGAGCTTTAGATAATGTCACTCTCCTACAAAACTTAACAATACAGGGTAACGTTAGTATTGGCCATATTTTAAATATGTCATCTCTGAATGACATTTCCTATGAAGAACTATCAAAAAATGTATGTATTAGTTAGGTTATCATCTTATATAAAAACTATTGAAGAAATAATATGACATATTATTACGTAAAATGACCAATTTTTAGGCACTACATATAGGACAATCTGGAATTGAAGACGATGTGAGATTTACAAATAACATTACAGTAAATAACTTGGTTACTTCATCTGTAAATAATAATAATCTAAAAAATCTTATGGAAAGAATATTAACAAAAAATACCAATCAAAATATCACCGCACCTTATAATTTCACCAACATTAAAACAGGCAAGCTACAAATCACTTTATACAAAAAAATCTATATTTAATAATATACTTTCTCAACAAACAATGTATCAGAGCAACAAAATTACAATTATAAATCACGAAGGAAGGGAAAAAAACATATTTCCAGTGAAGAATATGTTGGATGAATTAATAATTAAGGTTACATTTTATTGCTATTATTATGATTACAACTAAATATGACTAATAACCAAATAACTTACAAAAGAAAAGTAAGAAATATAGTAGAGAACCATACAGGTAACACTTGAAATACTTAATTCCCCAATGGAAAGCTAACGATTATTTCAAAATTATAGATTTGTTTAACTCATTTTTCTCAAAACCTTGCGGTGCATAAGCTATAGGTAAGTCTATACCTTCATATTTCTGGCTTGAGAATTACAGAACACGTGCTATTTGAAGCATCTGTAGTCAGTATAAAATGTGGGTAGGATGGGATGGATGGTTGTTGCTGGTTGGTTGTAGAAGTCTTCTGAAGTCATTTGGGGTCTACCATACAGTTTCTGCCTCCTGTGGTCCAGCGTCTCACAGTTGCATAGTATATGCAGAGCTGTTCCGGTATCCTTTTTGCATCTTCTGCATGTAAGGTCTCCGTTATACAGCCCTATTTTGTTCAGGTGCTCCTTTGTGGGAAAGCGTCCCGTAAGTAGCCCCGTTATGGTGTGTAGTTTGTTCCTGCTCATTGAGAGCAGCTCTTTCGCTACTTTTTCTGATGGTTCTTTTATGAATTTCTTCCCATGTATTTGCCTGATGGTCGTATTCTTCCAGTGTTTATTGTGCTGTTCTTTTACCCACCCTTTTAACCATTACCTAGTTGAACATCTGGGAATGCCCACTGCTGGTTCGGGTCCGTTCATCAGGGTTGACGATCCTGCTCTTGCGAGTTCGTCAGCTTTTTCATTGCCAGCGATTCCTTTTTGACCTGGGACCCAGTCCAGTGTTACACTGTTCCGAGTCGCCAGTCTTCTAAGTTCTACGCCGCATTCCCATACCAGCCGAGATGACACCTTAGAGCTCTGAAGTGTTTTAAGGGCAGCTTAACTGTCACTGTAGATCCTGATCTGCCTGTTGTTGTAGGCTCTCATGCTATTTGCCCTTGCACATGAAAGTATTGCATAGACCTCTGCCTGAAATACCGAGGCGTATTTTCCAAGCGAGACGATTTCTTCATATTTGCTCGACTGTATAAGCTCGCTTCGGTGCCGAGCTCATTCTTTGATCCGTCTGTATACCAGATCAGTACACTCGCTCTACTGAGTGGTGGTGCGTTTTCTTCCTCAAGCGCTTTTCGATATTTGATGACAATCTCGAAGTTCTTGCGAAAGATATATCTGGTGGTCATGTGGTTTGTTGGCATTTTAAAAATGTCGTCATCCACATGCCTTATTTCTGTGTGTTCTCTTCCATGTGCCACGTCATGGTCTGATGCTTTTTCCAGTCGGGTTAGAGCTGCCCTTGCTTCGTACATTATGACACAATGTAGCGGAGGAAGGTCTAGCATTGTCTCCAGCGCCGCTGTAGGAGTAGTCCTCATTACCCCTGTAATGCCAATGCATGCAAGTATTTGGACCTTGCTTAGTTTTAGCATTGCAGAGGTTTGTCTGATCTTTGGCCACCAGACCAGAGATGCATATGTAATCCTGGGGATGAAAATGCGCGGACCGTTTGTTCTACTTGTTCGTGTGCGTGCTGCGCGTTCGTTCCGTTAGTTATAACATTTTCAGAGCAGGACGCACCTTTACGGGTTAGTTATTTAAACATAGTAAACACATGTATTATAGTAAACACTTCCTGCCGAACTTGACCTGAAGGTTGATTCATTTCATATTTAGATTTATTGTACGTATTTCTTCATGTGTTGTTATTTTCAATTAATCTATTCTTATTTTTATATCAAAGGCATCACATATGAAAATCAGTGATCATAAGCCTATTGCGCTTAAGAACTAGTTTATATAATTAATAAAAATACACTTTTCAGATAACTTGGTAACACCTAAAATTAACAACGTTTCCGTTCAAAACTTAATAGACGTCCATAGTACCCTACCGCAAAAGATTCTTTTGCCAAATGGTTCAGTATTCTCAGATGTAGTATTTAAATCTATAAAAGCTGACAAAATTACACCCTGCAGTATAGAAGAAATAAAAAATGAGTTGGCCGATCCACCAACTCAGGAATGGGAGGAAGTTGAAATTAAAGGAAATGTTATTTTGTTCGACGACAAAAATCTATTGTACAAAATTTTTGAGAAATCAGTCAGAAAAAGTATTCCAAATGTTATACATTCTCCCGTAAGTGCTTCGCATACTTGATAAATTGAATAAAAACTGATTTCCGTTCCCTCAAAAGATAAATAGGTAATACCAATTTTTTAGGTTAACTTTTCTTCGAATGTATTAGTAAGAAATCTAAATACAGTCAAACCTATAAACGGTATTAAAATCCAAGAACTATTAGAAGATGCAGTACTTTCAGAATCAGACAAACCACAGGTACTATTTTAAATTACAAACTTGGTTAATTAATTTTAGGTCATAATAAATATTTTTAGATAATCAGCGGTACGAAATGGTTCATGACTTTACATACAAAAGACGTTGTTATCTTAAACAATCTAGACGCTACTTTCCTGAATGATGAAAGTATTTCTGACATCAATGATGATATTGTCGATAAAAATGACAAAAATAATACTATTAGAGGAATGAAAAAATTTTTTGCTGGCCTTCAAACTGATAGATTTAAAGTAAGTAATATATTATGCTTAAAATGATACTTCTATCGTCAAGCACAATGATAATATTTTTGACTTGTTATAGATACAACCATATAAAATTCTGGTATTCATACCATTTGTCAACCCTATCTTTGGATGGTTCTCAATCACCAAAATAACAAAAGAATTGCTGTGGTGTTGTTAAACAAAAGTGAGATCGCCACTCGAAACAGCTGTAAATTTTAATTCTTTTTTTAACTCAATGAAAATTTCTGCAGTTTCTGGACGAGTATTTTTTTGTAGCGCAACAAAATGATGCAGTCGGTGCCTTTCCAGATTAATTACTTTATATTCTATTAGGAAGTCGACAAAAAATATTACTAGCCATCAAAAGCACTCAAGATTTGAAACAATGAGACATTTTCCAATAATACTATAATTTTATCTAATAAACAATTCAAAATCCGCTTCATTTCTTTAACTTGAAACTTAATTATTAATTACAAATATGTTTCAGAGTGACCTCATATCCCAAATACCCTCTGACGATTTAGTTAATTTGGATAATCTTAGACCAATTCCTGAAGCCATATGCGAAAGTCTTGAAGTTAAAAATAATCTGAACATTAACTTTTACGGTAATCTAAACTTTACTGACGTTGTTCTAAACCGACTTAAAACAGATGGAAATAGTCAAATAGCCCAAGGAATTTACTATTTTGAAAATTTACAATTAGAAAGTAAGTACGGACCCCTAAAAAATTGGTGAGGCGCAGTGGAAACATACTCGAATATCAACAATTGCTACGTCTATTACAGATCTGGCAACTCCCTCAATCAATGACATAAAAATTAATGAAGTTATTTTCGATCTCGGTACCCAAAATATTTTTGGATCAAAACATTTCTTTGAGCCTGTTAAAATTATCGGCAATGCGTCGATTGGCTTAATTAACGGAGTTAATTTAACTGATCGATTTGAAAAAGCTATATCAATGGAAAGGCCAGTGAACATCACAGGTAGTATTGTAAGTATAATAGTACAATTTATTATCTTAAGAACTTTTTTGTACAAGTAATTTAACAAAATGGTGAAACTTTAATGAACTGATGAAAGATGCCGCTCTAACAGATCTGAGTAGGTATTCACTACGTCGTTGATCGAAAATAACAAGTTTTCACCTCGGAAAATAATTTTTTCTACATCCACGTGTATATTATTCATTTCCTGTACAGTTTACAGAATGGAAATGTAGGCCATATCTGTTAACTGAATGTATATGATTTCATATACATCCTAGAACGTATATGAAATCCACCAATCAGCATTCGCGTTTAGTACTCGTCACTCATCTTTTTTCCAATTTAATGAAACGTCAAAATAATTTGTCAAAAAAAGTCTCTCCCAGAAACCGTGGATTGAGAATATTCATTTACAAAAAAAAACTTAAATAAAACAAGCCGTATAAATTAATAACAAATACTAAAAACAGAATAAAATGGGTATTTAAGGGACTATCGATGGACATCAGCTCTTATAAAACTATTCATTATTTCTGATGTTAAACTAGTTCAAATCCCGATAGTTGAGTGGAGAACATACCAGACTCTCACGCGGTAGACCCGGGTTCGATTCCCCGTGAAGACGTTTTTTTTTAATTGTTAATTTTATTTTTAAATAATTATTCTGCTTGATATTGATAACGACAACAGATAGACACTTGAGATATTTAGCAGAATATTCATTATTATAGACAAAGGTACGGTACCCTTCGTGCGGGAGTCCGACTGGCAACATCTACTTATAACAAAAAATTAATGAAGACATAACATTGAATTGGTACGATTATGAATAAAATTGTTGAAAATTTTTAATTTCAAGTTATATTTATTTTACAGTTTATTCAATTGTTTATTTTCTAGATTTTTTCTTAAATGGGTCGTAGAAAAAATATACTGTTCGACTCGTGTGGATTGTCCATATCGCACTCGAACGATTGAGCACTCCGCCTACGGCGTCGTGCTCACACTTCGTCCTCGTGCGACATGGCCATCATATCCACACCAGTTGCACAAACTACTATTATCAGTCCGTTTAAAACTTACAGCAGTTCATGACTCAGAAGTGCAATTTTTTATACTTCTGGCGTAAGCGATTTTCGACATTAATGCCGGTATCAGCACCAATCATGCACTAGAAAAGAGTCGAAATAACTTACACTGCGAAAAAGAATTGAGCAGTCCAAATAACTAAACTTAAAAACTACACGTCTATTGCAAATAAACAGGAAATCTACACAAATGGAACGAAAGTGTGGAGTGATAACCACGTGTAAACACTTTAGAGACTGTAACCAAAATGGCAAGCTCAATTCACAATATTCACTTTCACTTATGCAAAACGGATACGCGAGGAAAGTGGTGTGAGCAATTATAAACAATGAAATGACAGTAGGTATCAGCATCTAATATTGGAGACTGTTTTTAATTTGAGCAAAGGTGTCGTTTCTGTGTGAGTGGTTTATTTTGTGCTGTGGAATTGTTGGTATTGGATGAACAATCTTAATATATGTCTAAAATTATATTATTTGCCTACATTACCGGAACACCAATTATATGAACATCAAAAATAGGGTGGAAAGTATTGATATAGGCACCCTAAGGGCGAAACATTTTTTCACCATCTGTCACTTCATTACTTTGACGTTTCATGTGATTTTTTTAGTAAAACATTAGTGTATGTCAAAGTTTTTTGTTATATCTTGATATTTTTTGGTTTATTCGGTTGGCAAAAAACAGTTGTGTGTCACACATGCAGGAATCGTTTTAGCAGCCCTTAACTATCAGCATCTAATGTTAGAGGTTGTGGTTTTATCTTTCCTTTTATTTAAAGTATATAATAAACTTTATTCAAGTGACAGACTTTTTATTAATTATATTTGACAACTAACTAATGTCAATATTGAAAAATAAAATACATGACAATATACAAAATATGAATGTAATATTTAGTCGATTCCAATACCCCTTCTCGATCTAAATATTCATAATCTTAAAGCCTTTTTTTTTTTTGAAATATCCTGTGTCAAGTGGAATGTTTGACATTTTTGCTCCTTCCATGTTGAAAACTTTCATAATTTTTTCTATGTAATTTTTCTGATGTATGTGAAATATGCCATTTTTTCTCCTTTCAACTTCAATTCCTAGATAAAACTTCAAATTTCCAAGCATTTTTATTTTGAAATTATCTGATAATACTTTTTCCTACGACCACATAGGAAAGTGACATATATCGCACTGACTAGTTCTATGGAAAGTGACCTTTATTCATACGCGTACGGAAAAAAATCTTATCCGTACGTGTGCGGATAAAAAAGCTGTCAAATTTAATGTTGAAATGCTAGTCTTTTTACTCCGCAAATTAATATGTATATGTGAAATGCTTATTTCCTAAGTTGATTTGTCCATATAATAATATAATATAATCTATTTATTTCATTTAAAATTTAAAAAAAAAATACCGAGCCCGGACTCGAACCACCCTACTGCTTGTCAAAAATCGAGCCCACGGATGCCTAGACCGCTCGGCCATCCCACTGTTGTAGCTTTTGGTTCTTGTCCAAGATACTAATAAGCGCTAAGGAAATATACACAACAGTTTATTTATTCTCCAAAATAAAATGTGTTTATATCGACATTTATTGGACTTTCATGTTATTAAAACAATAAATATCCGTTTTCAATTATTTGAACAATGAATCCTTAAAATAGCTAGTTAATACTTTCAATCTCCTACAGGTAGGCAACAAGTTAAATATTAATTCTAACTTTTTTATAAAGGTACTTTTTTCCATTGCATAAAAATCACAATTTTCTGGGCCAATTTCAAAGGTAAGTAATCAAAACCATATAAAGTATTTACAAATACACATATGTAAAACCTCTCACATCTACATAAAAAAGCATGCCTAATTTGGTAAAAGTATATCGCGTGGTCGTAGGAAAAATAGTGTACATAACTTGTGCGAAAGTGATTTTTCACACTCGTGGGATTGTCTCACTCGGCTGCGCTCGTGAGACAATACTTCCCACTCGTGTGAAAAATGTCACTTTCCGCACACGTTACGTAATATACTATTTCTACTTCTTGAATATCAATTTCTAAATCAGCAGCCAAAATAACATCATCAACATAGATAAGAAGGTAAATAAATCTGTCAGATTTTTGTTTTGAAAATAAACATGTATCTGCAACTCCTCTTCTGAAACCATTATTCTTTAGCACTTCTGTTATTTTATTATTCCAAACTCTGGCTGATTGTTTTAAACCATAGATGCTCTTTTTTAATTTGCACACTAGTTGGGGATTCTCTTTATTCTGGAAACCTTTCGGTTGACTCATGTAAACAGTTTCCTCTAAGTCTCCATTCAAGTATGCTGTTTTCACATCTAGGTGCTTGACTATCTTGTTTTTCAGTCCACTTATCGTGAGAAGAGCTCTGATTGTTGCTTGCTTCACAACTGGAGCAAATACTTCGTCGTAATCTTCTCCATATTTTTGTGAAAAACCTCTCGCTACAAGTCTATATCTAACATTTCCATTACTCGGATCAAATTTTATTTTGTATATCCATTTACAATCAACTATTCGTTTGTCTTCTGGACAATCAACCAACTCCCATGCTTGACATTCCTTCGTAGATTATATTTCATCTTCCATGGCTTCTATCCATTTTCTCCTATTTATCATTTTCATTGCTTCTTCAAATGTCTTGGGTTCATTATCATCTTTTAGTTTCTTGTAGTTATTTGTCTCTATCTCTTTATCATCATCAACTTTTTTGTTTATCACTTCTTCAGCAATTCCAACTGTTTCATTACTTTTCGTTTGATTTTCTATTTCTTTTTGTTCTGACTTTTCTGGTATATCTCTTTGCTTTTCTTTTTGTTGTTTGTTTAAAATATTTATCTCAACTTCTTCATTTTCTTTCTCTTCGTTTTCATTTTGATTAAATTGGTCATATTCAATAAATTTCACATTTCTGCTTATTGTAATTTTGCATGTTTTTATATCCAATAATCTATATGCTTTCGATTCTTCGCTGTACCCCACAAATGTCATTTTTTTCGATTTATCATCGAATTTTCTTCTTTTTTAATGTGGTATAAAAACGTAAGCATCACACCCAAATATTCTTGTATGCCCCAAATTTGGTTTTTTATTATTCCATAGCTCAAATGGAGTTTTCTGACAAGCTTTTGTCGGTAATCGATTTTGAATATAGTTGGCTGTCATAACAGCTTCCCCCAAAATGTATTATCAAGTGATGATTCTAAAAGCATACATTTTGTCATTTCAATCAAGTATCGGTTTTTTCTTTCTGCTACACCGTTTTGTTCTGGTGAGTATGGAGCTGTTAATTCATGGCGTATTCCTTTTTTCTTCATATATTCTTTCATTGAATTTGACGAGAATTCTCCTCCACCATCGCTTCTTCATATTTTAATGTATTTGTTGAACTTTGTGTGCATCATCATTTCATTGAATTCTTGAAATTTCTCGAAAACTTCATTCTTCTGTTTTAGTAAATAAATATGTGCATATCTACTGTAATCATCTATGAATGTTAAAATATATCTATTTTCACTTGGAGTACTATTTTTCATTGGACCGCATAAGTCTGAATGTATCAAATCCAAAATATTATTTTCCCTATTTTCTGATACTTTTGGAAAACTTCTCATCATTTTTCCTCGAATACATACTTCGCATGGTGTCTTTTCTTCAATGCCTATTATTTTTATGTCATTCACCAGCTGTTTCTTCCCCAATAAATGAATAGTTTGAATATCCCTATGTCCTAGTCTTCTATGTAATAAATTTATTTCACATTTTTCAGTATTTTGTTTTGTTAACATGATTTTATTTGTCGTTTTCAGTTCATATAAATTTCCTTTCATATGTGCTTTTGCAATTAGAATAGATCCCTTTTCTATTCGACATTCATCATTTTTAAAATTAACTGTCAAATTTTTATCAGTTAATTTCCTCACGGATAATAAATTACCATCTATATCTGGAACATATAGTGCATCTGTGATTTTATATTTGTTTGACTTTCCATTTTCAGCATCTACATTGATCCATCCATAGCCTACTCCTTCGGGTTTTAATTTTGTTCCATCAGCTAGATATACTGGTTCATGAATGTTTTCGTCCAAATATTCGAAAAAATCTTTGTCGCAAGCCATGTGACATGTAGCGGCTGAATCAATATACCACTGCTTTCTTGATGAAGGTGTCAACATGAAACATATATGGTATTTGTCATTTCTATCGTCTTCTTCATATTCATCTCCAGGTTTCTCTTCAAGATCTTCTTCACCATTTTTGTTGACTATTTTCTTTGCTCTATGTGTTGGATATTTTTTCTGTGATATTGTTTTCTGGGACCGATCTTTGTTTTTATTGTAGAACCAACATTCATCTTGAATATGTCCTCTTCTTTTACAGAACTCACAAGATTTGGTGGTTTTGTGAAAATTACTTTTTATTTTCATAACTGTTTGGTTTTCATCTCGTTTTGTTTCATTTCGCCTTTTACTTTCTTGAATCAATTTTTCTTTGACAAGTTCTATTGTCAAGTCTTTTTCGGGCATTGTTACTATTGCCATCACAATGGTGTTGTAGCTTTCTGGTAAACTACTCAGTATGAATGCTACTACTAAATTTTCGGCTAAATTTTCACCCATAGTTGTGAGTCTATCTACTAGCTCAATTATTTTCATGAGATGACTTTCCATACTATCAAATTCATTAAGTTGTAGCCTACATAGCTTTTCAAGTATTGATACCTTGTTTGATAGAAATGATTTTTCATGATGTTCTCGTAGAGATTTCCAGTATTCATATGCAGTTTTCAGCTTTTCAACGTGCATCAACTGTGAATCTTCAATTAACAAACCGATTAAGGCTTTGGCTTTGTTATTTTTATTTTCCCAAGTAACATTGGTAATCTCGGGCTTCTCTTTTGTAACTACGTCCCATACTTCTTCTTTCATAAGTAGAAGTTCCATTCTGTACTTCCAGGTTTCATAGTTTTGGTTGTTCAATCTTCTTATTGATGATTTTATGTCATCCATTTTTTTTCAAATTGGTTTTTTTAACTGCTTCGCTGGTTACTGTTTATAGACTGGTTAGTCTGGTTAGTCTGGGCCCATAACCTGTTAGAGGTTGTGGTTTTATCTTTCCTTTTATTTAAAGTATATAATAAACTTTATTCAAGTGACAGACTTTTTATTAATTATATTTGACAACTAACTAATGTCAATATTGAAAAATAAAATACATGACAATAAACAAAATATGAATGTAATATTTAGTCGATTCCAACAATTAATAGTCTCGGGCTGCTATTGACACAATATAATATTGGATACTCTCATCTAGTTTATTTAAATGCTTTGTTATACTTGTTTAGACAGTCATGAAATCTACAAGTGGAAATGGAACAATAAATGCAGAATCAATCAACGGCCAATCTTTAGCTGCAATCCAAAAAATATTAGCTTCAGATGATAAAGAAATTGAAACTGACGTTATTTTCAATATTAAAAAAGATTCAATTGAAAAAGTTAATAATTCTCGTCGTATGGTAAAAAGTAAGTAAAAATCAATAAAAATTTAAAATCAATCTCAAAGTGATCTTGGTATCTCTCATTAAAAATACGTTCCGCCGCAAGAAAATTATAGGCGGATTTTTGAATATTTATTAAATAGTATATTACTATTATTCCATATCTATAATCTAAAACTATACCAATTTACAGGACTTCCTGGAGAATTTATGTATTTAGAAAAATCCAATGTCTTACAAATATCGGTACCAGATTTAGTAAGAGCATCCTCTGTAACAAGCAACGAAAATGTTTTGATGCATTTAAATGGACATGAACCTGGTACATTATGTGGCTTACCAAGCAATTGTACATGTCCTCTGCAGTACACTATAGAAATATCTTCACATTTGTCAGTCAACATATTTCCAAACAAAGGTTTTCAAAGGATTTTCACATATGACGATCATAAAAGCATTATAAATGTTTTAACTAACAGCGTCAGTACTAGCACTATTTGTAGGTAAGTAATCAGGATTATAGGTACCAGTTGATAAACGAGATAGGTACCATTATTTTAATACAAATACCCAATATCTCAATTTTTTATTTCATTTTTTAGGACCAATACATCAAAATTAATGAACGAGGTATCAATGTTAACGTGGACGACAAAAACAACAGAAAATAATTTCGGTGTTTTCTATAAATACGATAAATTTTTCAGCGGATTCATAAGCAAAGTGGATTTTTTCAGCTTAAACGGAAAGAGTTACGCACTTATTGGAAGATATTACGATCCAGTTCGTGATAGTTATAATTTGGATTGCTCCATCATTAAATTTGATGAAAATAGAGTACGTATTATACATTATTTTAGGTGTAATTCATGCTATTCCTAAAAAAAATACAAAATTAACTGTTCGGATTTCGAAATCTAGACGGAAAAACGTGGTAATTCGTGATTTGACACTGACAGAAAAAAAAGTTGAAAAATGACGGCCACGGCGTATAAGCCGGTTTAGTAAAATTATAAATATATTTTATATTTTTTCCCATTGATGCCCAGACTTTGTGTATTTAGTTGTTGAATAAATGGTAATTATGTTGTTACCCATCTTTATTGATGAAATCTACAAAAAAAAAGTAATAGGAATTTGAAGTAATGCGCGTTAATGGAGAAGATCCTTAAGAAGAGAAAGGCAATCGCTCTCCATTAACTGTGTTATCGTTGCCGTTTATAATATTTAAAACTAAAAGTTGAAATAATTGCTCTCCAACTGACGCATTAAAATTTTCTTTTCTCTTATTTTTTGGGAATGAAAACCACAATAATGTTTTTTAATTTTTTATTTCGACGTTTTGGTAGCGTTCCAGCTACCTTTTTCAAGATTAAATAATGATAAAATAATTTTTGGTCCCTATCTGACACAACGTAAAAGATATAACAACTAGACAATCAATTGAAGTTTAAGACTACAAAACTTTGTTGTCAAATTTTATTAAGGTCCATTCATAGTAGATCACATCTCTGGTAAAATGTGAAATAAATATTTTATTTTATGACATCCCAAAGATATGATAGTCTACTAGAAATTGAATCCAGTGAAGTGCATTGTGTATTGAAGTGTGTATCGATTAACAACTATTCCAATGATAAATCATAAGAAAACCTGGATAAATACTTATGATGCTATCCTGATAACGCAGGAAATTGATTATTGGAAATTTCTCTTTCTAACATTGGTAACCAAATTTGACTACATTCGGCTGAAATAGGTACTAGCTACACATTTATCTGCATTTAGTTGTATTAAAGCACTTTCTTTGATTTTTCCTCTTTTATTATTGGGCTCTTTCAATATTATTTTTGTCGAATCCCATTGAATTTTATGCCCCTCTTCCCAAGCATGTTTACAAATACCTGACTTAAAGAACTCCCTATCTTTGATATATTTTTTATGTTCACTTATTCGGACTTTCAATGGTCTAGATGTTTCACCTAAATAGAATTTGTCGCATTCACAAGATATCTGATATATGCAATTTTTTGAAGATTGCTTTTCATTTTTTGGTTTTGTTTTTGTTAGTATAGATCTCAACGTATAGTTAGATTAGAAGCTAGTTCGAATATTGAATTGATTACCAATTTTCTTAATTCTTTCTGATAAACCCCTAACATACGGTATTCTCAAGTTTTTAAAAATTATTGGTATTTAAAACATTTTTTAGTAGTTTTCTCCTTTGTGAAATGATTATCATTAGAACAAATGATTCTGGCCCTATCGTATAAAGATTTTACTACCCCTTTTTTAACGCTTATAGCATGATTTGATTCAAAATTCAAATACCTATTAGTGTGTGTTGGCTTACGATAAACACTTGTTTCATACCCTGTAGGTGTTTTATTGATAAGAACATCTAAAAATGGTAAAAAATTGTTATTTTCAATTTCAATTTCAAATTTTATAGATTTTTCTCCTTCATTTATATACGTTAAGAAATCATTCAGAGATACTAAGCCATAAGACCATATTGCAAAAATGTCGTTTACATATCTCCACCAGACAATTGGTTTTCATTTTTGATTATTTACTATTTTGGCTTCAAAATATTCCATGTAAATATTCGATAGAATTGGTGAGAGGCAAGAGCCCATGGCAAGACCAAAATTCTGTTCATAAAAATCATTATTGAACTGAAAATATGTTTTTGTTATACATAATTTTAATAATTCTATTATTGCTGCTACGCTCAATTTGGTCCTTTCTGTAAGGGTCTGATCTATTTCTAATTTCGATTTGACAAGTTCTATTGTTTTCTGTACCGGTACATTTGTGAAGAGACTAACTACATCAAAACTGACCAAATAATGGCTTTTGTTGAACTTTAAATCCGATAGTTTTTCTAAAAAATGATTGCTATTTTTGATGCATGAATCTGTCTGTCCTGCGAGGGGCTCAATGATTTTTAATATATAATTTGATAGTTTGCTGCATGGGGAATTAATAGTGCTACAAATTGGTCGTAATGGTATGTTTTGTATGAATTTTTGGTAAACCATAAAAATGCGGTGGTTTACTGTATTTTGGTGTTAACCCTAGTTTACTGGCCACTAAAACTTTCAAGTTTACGGGCGTGGGGTGGAACGAACCCCACTCTAACTGTCGCTACCTGCGCGCCGTGTTTCCATGCATAATCTCATTTTATTGAGAGCTGTTGAATAGGAAACACGCTTGGCTTTGTTGCGGAATAGTTTTATATAAATAAATAACTAAAAAGTGAACAAAATACGTCAAATTTATTCGAAAGTGAACAAAAAGTGCAAATAAAGGTGAAGTAGATGTTTATTTCGAGTTTTGCAATAAATTTATCACATTTTTTCCTATTTTTAGATGGAATTTAATCATATTTTACGTCGCTTCAATCGTGGTGATGATAATGAGAGAGCTGATTTGGTTGAATATTTATTGGCCGACGTTGATGATGAAAACGAAGACCCATTTGCCGGTGACGATGATGACGCAGATTACATTCCCGAACGGGATGTGGAAGACAGCGATTGTAATATCTTTTTTTGTGTATGTTCTTTTTGCTTTTTTAATGATTTTTTATTGTTTTTAGATGGCGACGAAGAGCTACCGAATGAGAACTGTGCTGAGATTGAGGCGCAACCGGAATTGGAACCGGATGATGATGAAATGTATGACGAAGAAAGTTTTGACGCTTTGCTCACTGAAACCAGTGAACCAGTAGAAGAAACACTTGAAGGTGTTATTGCTGATGGTCATGATCCTAACCCCAATGATGTCTTTTTTTTGGCTCGGACAGGGCGTAGATGGTACAAAGAACCTGTGGTCAAAGCTAACACCCGTGTTCAAGTTGCAAACCTTTTTCGGACGAATCGTCCAATTGGACCAAATCCTACAGTTAGAACTTCGTCACTTTCAGATAATTTTCATCACATTTTCAACAGCCGAATCCAAAAAGAAATAATAGAACGTACAAACCAAAAGGCTAACGAGGTGTTTGCTCGTATGAATGAAGGCAAGGAACGTCAACGTATATGGAAGCCCTTGACTCTTAATGAGTTAGATGCATATTTTGGTATTCTTTTATACATTGGAGCTTTTCGAGATGGCCATCGTCGTTTGCGTACCTTGTGGGATAAAGTAACAGGCCATACGCTTCTGCGAGCGGCTATGAGTTTTACCAGATTCGAGATGATCAATACATTCCTTCGTTTTGATGATTCAATTACTCGTAGAGGACAAGCAGCCGCTGAGAGGTATATTCTACAACCGGTTCAAATACTTATTGATGAAGTAAATAAGAACTTGGCATCCCTTTACACTCCTGGGGCCAATGTTACAATCGACGAACAGCTGAAGGCTTTTCGTGGGCGTTGCCGTTTTCGACAATACATGCCATCGAAACCAGCGAAGTATGGCCTAAAATTTTGGTGGATTACTGATAGTGAAACCAGCTATCCGTTGCGATTTGCTATTTATACTGGAAGTTCAGATGGAACAGCTGGTCTCGGCCGCGGTTACGATGTTGTGATGCACTTGATGGGACCATACCTCAACTATGGTCGAAACTTGACTGTAGATAATTTTTTTACTTCCGTGGATTTGGCATTAAATCTTTTAGAGAAAAAAACAACGTTGCTGGGAACTATGAGAAAAAACAAAAGAGATATACCTAAGGCATTCGTCGTGAAAGAAGAACTCGATGAAAATGGACAGATAGTGAAACGAAATAACCGCAAGGTTTATCGGCCTCTGCATTCATCGATCTTTGGATTTTCTGAAAAAATGGCGTTGGTTTCTTATGTGCCAAAACCAAACAAAGCGGTCCTTATTTTATCCACCCAACACAATTGCGAGAAATCAACATCTGGACCACTCAATAAACCTGATATGATTCTGGATTATAATCGAACTAAAGGTGGAGTGGATGTCTTCGACCAAATGACTTCGGTTTATTCCTGTTCTCGCAAAACCAATAGATGGCCTATGGTAGTTTTTTATAACTTACTGGACGTCGCTGCTCTTGCTTCGGTTATAATTTATCGTCATTTCAATCCCCTAACAACCAACAAGAAGTTGTTCCGGAATGATAAATTGATTGAGCTATCCGAACAATTGATGGAAACCGAACTCAATGAGAGATCTCACACAGGTATGCACAGATTTATTGGAAAAAATGCTGTTGATGCTCTTCGAATACTTGGTCGAATTCCTCCGGTTCAATTGGTCGACGAACGATTACCACGTAAACAGGTATGCAAATTTTCTAATAAATATTGGAATGTTTCTCATTATCTTAGCATTCGTGTTTTAGGTCCGATGCAGCATATGCCCTCGAAAAGATGACCATAAAACGAAGACAGTTTGCGATTCATGCAATAAACCTATCTGTGGCCGCCATCAACGTATCTGTTGCGTGCTTTGCTTACCTTATTTACCACCCCCAACTAATGACTGTTATTTATACGATTTGTCGACTTTACTTATTTTTCAATGTTCAAATAACCTTTTTCTTACCATTTATGTATTTTATATTCAATAAAGACATAAATGCAATACAATACTATGTTTTATTTTACTTGATTTTATCTGCAAATACCTAGCCAATGCTTACAAAAAGTTGGGGTGCGATCTACCCCAAGCCCGTAAACTTGAAAGTTTTTCTAAAAGTAGTGATAAAATAAAAACTCAAATCCTAAGAACGCCAAAAACGCCAAAAACTATAGAAAAGACTAAACTTGGAAGGTACTCGAGCTCCCAGGCCAAAAAATTGAAAGAAAAAAAACTTATAGACATTGAAGGTGGTTGTGGGGTGCGATCCACCCCAGACCTGTAAATTAGGGTTAACATTGTTCTTTCACGATTAGCAAATTCGTTCTTGAATTTGAAAAGTGTCTTATAAATTTTGTTTTCAATTGATTTGGTAGGATCATTTGGTAGCTTAGTATAAGGGCCATTTCTTAATAAATCCATTACTTTTGAGTCATAATCGACTTTGTTCATAATTACAGTAGAATTGCCGGTAAAATAATAATAGAATCATCTTCTTTGAGATTTTTAATTGATTTTTGTTCTGCTTTCGTATTATTGTTTTTTAAATGAATAGATTTTTCTAATATGACTTTACAACGTACTCTATATTCTTCTCTTTCGTGTTCAGGTAATTCACTACTTACTTGTTCTATTGAACTTATTATGTCTGATTTTGGAATGTCATAAAATAAAATATTTATTTCACATATACCAGAGATGTGATCTACTATGAATGAGCCTTAATAAAATTTGACAACAAAGTTTTGTAGTCTTAAACTTCAAAATATTATTGATTGTCTAGTTGTCATATTTTTTTTCGTTGTGTCAGATAGGGACCAAAAATTATTTTATCATTATTTAATCTTGACAAAGGTAGCTGGAACGCTACCGAAACGTCGAAATAGAAAAAAATAAAAAACATTATTGTGGTTTTAATTCCCAAAAAAATAAGAGAAAAAATAATAAATAATGCCACAAGGAACTCACAGAAGATATTTTGACGCATTAAACCTATTGCAAGTATTTTATTTTAATTTATAATCAATATAGAATGCATAGGAATACAGAATCCTAGTGCATAAAACCTAGGAAACTAGGTACTGGATAGAAGACACTCACCTAAACTGAACTTGTCATGTAAACAGTTTTTGAGCTATTCGATTCGGAAAACGTCGTATGTCACTGTCGACAAAGAATTTTAGCAACTGAAGTTGTTTAAAAAAACCACCCGCATTAATATTTTAACAAAAAAGTTATTCATTTGATGAACATAATCTATTACTTTTAGATAACCGTCACAGAAATCCAAAAAATACCAACGATAGGTGTTCAAGAAGTGTACGTATTTCACACAGCGCAAGGAGTGACACTAGTTATAGGAAATAAAATACCATCTGATATTTATCACGAGCAAGATAACTCAAAAATTTATAGGTTTAACCCAGAAACAGAACAGGTACCTATGTTTAAAAATTTCACTAATTTTGTTGTAGGTACTACACAGCTGTATTTCTTTGTACTACCATACATTTGATTGCCGTTCACTCGCTCTAATTCATTCCAGATATGTGAACTCAGTTGCCTCCCTTATTCCGAACAGTTCCTCTATTACATTACATCAGTCGACCCATAATTAATTTAAAGTTCAAGTTCTTTCCCAAGCATATTATTTATCGCGTTCAATGTTTCTGCTTTAGCTACAACAATGCTGCCTAAGTCTAACCTTCCTGATTCTATCTCCTTTAACTATTATTCCCGAAATCAATTTTCTATTCAACATCTGTGAAGCCTTTTGAACGTGAACCTATATTAAAAATTCGCGGTAATAGACTTTATCACTTTTCTATTTCGATGTTTTCCCCATGATTTAACAGTAATAATCAGCCTTTGTTTGTTACAAAGATTGAAGACGTCTCCTTTCCCTAAACTTAACGCTGTTTTTTCCTAGTCTATACATAATCTCTACATTAAATGTTTCCTTCAGTATTGATACCGCATTTCTTGTCCCGTTATTCGTCCTTAGGGCAAAAATATTCTATGGATTATTCGCATTAAAATGTTTAAAATATGGAAATTAATTAATAAGATCTAATCCCCCACACATTCTTTTCTTTTTAGTTTGCAGAATTACGAACAATACCTTCATTTGGCTGCACAATTGCAACTGGAATAGTGGTTGGTGCTGATAGTTTGATAGCTCTCGCTCACAATGAAGCACCAGTACAAGTTTTGAAGTACCATCCTGAGTTCGATAATTATTATTTTTATCAAAGTTTTTCACTGGAAGACCAAGTCATAGCATTGTCTTCGTTCTATACCGGAGGTAATAGTTTAATAAAAAATATGAATTGACTGATTTTTATCATATAAATTATTTTTTCTCTTATTTTTTGGGAATGAAACCACAATAATGTTTTCCATTTTTTTATTTCGACGTTTTGGTAGCGTTCCAGCTACCTTTGTCAAGATTAAATAATGATAAAATAGTTTTTGGTCCCTATCTGACACAACGAAAAAATATGACAACTAGACAGTCAATAATATTTTGAAGTTTAAGACTACAAAACTTTGTTGTCAAATTTTTATTAAGGTCCATTCATAGTAGATCACATCTCTGGTAAAATGTGAAATAAATATTTTATTTTATGACATTCCAAAGATATGATAGTCTACTAGAAATGGAATCCAGTGAAGTGCACGTTCCAAGAACGGGTTTTATTGGGATAGCGCTTTTTTTCGTTTATTTTGGAAATGTTAATAAAACGCGTTTGTTGTTACTTTTTTGTCTATGATTATTTTTGTTTTCAAAATATGTTTGACTCAGTTTGGTGATTTTGTGTATTGAAGTGTGTATCGATTAACAACTATTCCAATGATAAATCATAAGAAAACCTGGATAAAAACTTATTATGCTATCCTGATAACGCAGGAAATTGATTATTGGAAATTTCTCTTTCTAACATTGGTAACCAAATTTGACTACATTCGGCTGAAATAGGTACTAGCTACACATTTATCTGCATTTAGTTGTATCAAAGCACTTTCTTTGATTTTTCCTCTTTTATTATTGGGCTCTTTCAATATTATTTTTGTCGAATCCCATTGAATTTTATGCCCCTTTTCCCAAGCATGTTTACAAATACCTGACTTAAAGAACTCCCTATCTTTGATATATTTTTTATGTTCACTTATTCGGACTTTCAATGGTCTAGATTACAAATTTTCTTAATTCTTTCTGATAAACCCCTAACATACGGTATTGTCAAGTTTTTAAAAATTATGTTAGCTGAATTATTAATATTATTGTTATTATTATGGGGTATTAACAATGAGCCCTTCTCTATATTCTTAATTTCTTTATTTACAAATTCTGCTGGGTAATTATTGGCATTTAAAACATTTTTTAGTAGAGTTTTCTCCTTTGTGAAATGATTATCATTAGAACAAATTATTCTAGTCCAATTAAAAACAACGAAAGTGAACCGATTTTTGCTGAGGCGATGTGATGTATGAATTACTATAGATTTTTATCTCAGGAATTTAGTTCTGTACAAATTTTTGAAATTAACTCCCGGGAAGGGGTTGAAAATAGTGGATAAATGTTAAAAATCGCAATATATTGAGAATTAAAGCAAATCCGTTAAAAAGTTTTAGATAAAAGTTGTAGAGAAAAAAATTCTGTTTCTGTAACGTTAAATCGATTTTTTTCTATAAATAACAGGAATGCCGTAAAATGTTAATAAAGTTTTTAACAATTTTCAACCCTCTAATCGACCGCTGGTGGTTACGGCTCCCGCCTTGACAATTACCTCGCAGAAACGATGTGCTTAGCGGTGTTGCAAATGTGCGGACATAAATAGTATCATGTTTCGACATATAATATATTATAAATATTATGAAATGTATAGTGAGTAGAAAGAATCCGAGTAGTCCAAATAAATAATAAAAATATTTGATACTAATGCAAAATTAAATAAACTAATAGTTCAAACATATATGTGTACATTTGTTTTGCCATGAGGATGTCTCTTATGTTTTACAAAGAATATATTATATTATTTAGGTTAAACATCACAATAAATAGGTATTACACATTTGACACATTAAGTATAATATAGATTGAGTTTTAAATATAAATATAATGGATAACTTCCAGTAGTATATAGTATATACAGGGTGTCCCACGACGATTAAGACAAGTAATATATCAGAATTGGGCAGTAGTAGAAAATTATAATTTTGGGGGTATGAATTAGAGCAAATGCTTCATCTTTTCTTGTTATTGTATTTGTCTACATGTGGAAAAATATATTACAAGTGGAATAACAAACAGAAGCTGATAAATAAAAAGTATCAACGTCTGCTTAGATATTTTATTAATATTTTTCTGCATCCCCGATTGTAACTTATATAGGGTGCGGGATTGGTGCGAGGTAGTCCAATTATTCGTGAGAGATACGAAAAAACTTTATTTAGATAAATGTTGAGCCATACATAGGTCCATATTTTGAAAATATTCTCAAATATACAGGGCCACCCATATTGGAAGCAACTTCTCTTTTTTTAAATGGAACACCCTTTATATTTCAACATTTTTTTATCCCCCTAAATTTTATTGTTTCTGCGATATAAAGTATTGCAATGTTATACGAGGTAATTTAAAAGATATCAACCCTTTTTTTTTATAAATTTCCTAGTAACATCAACACCCAGTATCATTGTAGAAATTTGATATCAGGAAATCTATTTACGTTCAAACGATTTTCGATATAGTTTCGATATAGGTTCAATGATCTTCCATTTGTTTGGTTAATTCAGCTAAAGTGAACTCAAATTTTTGACTTTGTTCAATATAGTCACACACCTTTTGAAAGGCAGTACATACTGTTCAAAGTTGTTGCAGGTGATTTGGTACGTTCAGCTTGAACAATTTGGAGGAAGTGATTACTACATTTTATGTGATAAATACAATTGAAAATGACGACGCTTATAATTTTCCAGGACAAAAAGTAAGCCTGGCATCATGGCAATCTGACCAACACGTGCGAATATGGAACAGAGGTAAATGCGCCATGGGTCAGTTTTAGGAAAGAGGAAGTATAAAAGTTTAAATTCACTTTAATGACTTTTCTGTTATTTGAGGAAAAAAATCGATTTAACGTTACAGAAGCAGAATTTTTTTCTCTACAACTTTTATCTAAAACTTTTTAACAGAATTGCTTCAATTCTCAATATATTGCGATTTTTAACATTTATTCACGACTTTCAACCCCTTCCCGGGGGTTAATCTCAAAAATTTGTTCAGAACTAAATTCCTGAGATAGAAATCTATAGTAATTCATACATCACATCGCCTCAGCAAAAATCGGTTCACTTTCGTTGTTTTTAATTGGACTATTCTGGCCCTATCGTATAAAGATTTTACTACCCCTTTTTTAACGCTTATAGCATGATTTGATTCAAAATTCAAATACCTATTAGTGTGTGTTGGCTTACGATAAACACTTGTTTCATACCCTGTAGGTGTTTTATTGATAAGAACATCTAAAAATGACAAAAAATTGTTATTTTCAATTTCAAATTTTATAGATTTTTCTCCTTCATTTATATACGTTAAGAAATCATTCAGAGATACTAAGTCATAAGGCCATATTGCAAAAATGTCGTCTACATACCTCCACCAGACAATTGGTTTTAATTTTTGATTATTTACTATTTTGGCTTCAAAATATTCCATGTAAATATTCGATAGAATTGGTGAGAGGCAAGAGCCCATGGCAAGACCAAAATTCTGTTCATAAAAATCATTATTGAACTGAAAGTATGTTTTTGTTATACATAATTTTAATAATTCTATTATTGCTGCTACGCTCAATTTGGTCCTTTCTGTAAGGGTCTGATCTATTTCTAATTTCGATTTGACAAGTTCTATTGTTTTCTGTTCCGGTACATTTGTGAAGAGACTAACTACATCAAAACTGACCAAATAATGGCTTTTGTTGAACTTTAAATCCGATAGTTTTTCTAAAAAATGATTGCTATTTTTGATGTATGAATCTGTCTGTCCTGCGAGGGGTTCAATGAACGCTACCGAAACGTCGAAATAAAAAAAAAATAAAAAATAAAAAAATAATAATAATAAAAAACATTATTGTGGTTTCATTCCCAAGAAAAAATAATAAATAATGCCACAAGGAACTTACAGAAGATATTTATCATATAAATATTTTGCATGTAAGGTGTAACAATTTTTTTGTTTTAGATTTTGGTATAAGCGAAGCGTATCTGTCATTAGTTACTTCGGATGAACGCTATTACATTTATTCTTACCATTTTGTGGAAGGTTTCAAGTTAAAATCAAAAGGAGAACTAGAAGGCTTGAGAAATCTTATTCCTATGCAAATAAACAAGAAATTGTACTTGTTCGCACCTTCGGCCAAAAATAGTTCCTTACTTACTGTTGTGAAAAATGGATCAAGCTAACATTCTTGAAAATATGAGTAAATTTTAAAACTTACTATTGTATAGGTCGTATTTGATAAAAAAGTGATACTAAATACTGTTAATCACTCAACTAAACAGCGGTAAAATAGACATTCTTAAATCATGTAATTTTTGATGGAGTTTCAACTTTTACTAACAAATATCGTTGTTGTAACATTGAGTAAGAAAAATGTAATAAACAAAAACAAATTGTATCTAGGTAAACAGAGCCTAAACCTACAAGTGATAGTACTATTCGCAGTAAATTAATCCCTTTCAATTTTCTTTAGAATCATCTTTGAATGCTAAAATTTCGTCAGAGTTTCTGAGAATTTAAATATTAAACTTTTTAGTCATAAATGTAATATTAGTTAAATGTTTCTTTCCGAAGAGTAGCTACAGCGATTCCAGAGATTTTCTACTGACGTAGATCCTGGAATGTACTCAGGACGTCCGAGGGATGTCTTTAATCCCAAAAGTAATAAGTAGTCGGAAATTCCTAGTCTCCGTTTTGTTTTTATATTTATTATTTATTAAAGCTGTTATATGAATAAACAGGTTGTTTTAATTAAGTAGTTTTTAAATGTGTTACTTCAGACAAGTTAAAGAAAATTATTTATCCGATTTTTGTAGGTGTCAATTTTAAGGATACTTAATAACTAGCATTACCCTTACTTTCAGTATTTTTATACACGCCGTAACTTCTAAACGAAAGATCCGATTCGAATAATTTAAAGATCCACTTTTATTATGGAACTTTGTATTGATTTGGATTAGGATTATCATGATACTTGTGTTTTAATTCACTAACTTGAACAAAAAACGGTTATTGTGTTAGAATTTTACATTCATGCAAATCGGTACGAATTGGTTATCACTCTATTGATGATGATAAATACAACTTAACATTTTAATGGATTTTATTGTAACGAACATAATAACTCTAGTAACTATAATACATCGTGGTATCGTGGATATTTTCAACAGTCAACTGTCTTTTTCTTCTTTTTTATAACTTAAATCTAACAAGGTGTCTAACAACCCGACAGGTGGTCATTATACAAAATTTCAACATATTGTGGCTAAACTAGAATATTTGGATATACATAAGGCGTTTTCGGAAACTTACTCCGGCTCACTAACTCGATCCAGAGAGGTCACGTGATGAATCTCTCCGATCACCTACTCGGGAACTGTAGTTTACGAACTAATAGGTTTCGTTTTTGATCTGACAGCTAACGTCATAACAAAACATACATCTCTTCTTCAATTTCGTCATCATCTTCGAATAAATAATCAAATGCCAACGCCGTTAATGTAGCAATGCCCCTTTTGTTCATGTTTAATAAAAGCAATATATTTTGTTACCACTAAAAGAATTAGGTTATGTTATATTACACTTCAGTAATGCGCATGCGGTGCCTATAGCGTCTCTACCGACCTACCTCTCGAGGTGGGTTACGAAAAATGAACCTGAGGCAGTCATCCAGTCAACAACTCGGAAGTATCCGAACACAGGTAGGCAACTCGGGTTAGGTAAACGAACGTGCAGGTTGGGGATCGTGTCAACCCGAGTAAGTTTCCGAAAACGCCTATAGTATCGCAGATTTTTTGTTGCTAATGATGAGAAGGTATTATAAACATGTACATTATTGGAACTTCAGTTCTTTACGTCAGGTTATGTTTGAGCGACCTGGGGTCGCGACGCAAAAGATATGACCGTTACGTTATGTTACGTTGCTTCGTTATGTGCATTGCTTGCGTGCATGTGCTCTCTCTCTCTCGTTTACGAAGCAGCGATTCATATGCTTCGGCCGGGAATCGAACCCGGGCCGCCCGCGTGGAAGGCGAGCATTGTACCACTGAACCACCAATGCTATATTAAAATTCTATGCAAAGCTGGTATTCGCAGTGCTGGTGATCTACTTGAATTTGTTCGGATAAATTTTTACTATTAGGTATTTCCATAATTTTTTTTGCGCGATTGATCTTTGTTTATTTACAGCATCGGTGGTTGTCAGGACGGTAGGTTGTGTTTACTGGTTTCTAAGTTTAACACGTCGGTAAGTGATTTACTTACCGTTCAGACGTCGAAAAGTAATAAATAGCATAAAAAAAAATTTCACCAAAATGCAAAATGTATTTTAAACCGATCGAGAAGTATAAATGTCACTTTTGACATTTCGTTCATTTCGAAGAAATTTAAATTATTTTATTCGGAATTTATTTCAATACGATCGCGCAAAAAATGGTATAAGCAACTCGAACCTTAAGGGTAATTACAACGTTTGCATGTAGATTCCTCTCGTAAAATTGGAGAAAATGATATGAGGATTGAGGGGTCTAGCACATTTACTTTTCAAAATACGGGGTGTTGAAATTTTGAAAACTTTAATGTTTTAATTCGATAACTTTAAAATGGATGGATAAATTGATTTGACATTTGGCAGGTTGTTTTTAAATGTAAAATGGCATAATTTGATAGAATTAGTAGTTTGTGCAACTAGTGTGGATATGATGGCCATATCGTTCAAGTGCGATATGGACAATCCACACGAGTCAAACAGCATATTTTTTCTACGACCCACTTATGAAAAAATCTAGAAAATAAAAATTTCTATACATGTAATATAACTTCAAATTGAAAATTTAACAATTCAATTTAATGTTTCCACTAATTTTTTTGTGGTAAACGTACAGTTCTTGAATGTCTAATATGTATAATGCTACGGTTTCCCTTTTTAAATATACGATGCTGTTATAAGTAGATGTTGCCAGTCGGACTCCCTCATGAAGGGTACCGTACCATTATCTATAATAATGAATATTCTGCAAAATATTTCAAACGTCTACCTGTTGTCGTTATTAATATCAAGCAGAATAATTATTTAAAAATAAAATTAACAATAAAAAAAACTTCTTCACGGGGAATAGAACCCGGGTCTACCGCGTGAGAGTCTGGTTTGCTTACTACTCGACCACCGAGAGATATGCAAATCGTTTATCTATAACGTCAGATGTATTACATAATTTTTGCTTAAAAGGAACTAAAGTTCCTACCGTGTGTACCTCGACACGTTCTACCTTTTTTTTTATTATCAATAGTTTTCGCAGCTGACACCAAATAATGACTGGGAAAATTTTTGGTCATTGAATTTTTAAAATCGGATCTCGAACTTTCAAATTGTGAAATTCTAGAGCCGCAAGATGAGTATGGATGGTATAGAGAAATAAAAAGCAATAATAGTAAAGAAACAATGTATTAACAAAGAGGATTATAAAATATTTTTGTATAAATAGGCGTTAACACTATGACTACTATAGACTAAAATCACATGAACCACCATGATCTATGAAAATTAATTAAAAACGAAGTTGTATATGAGTAACAATACGGTTATTTATATAAGACAAAAATGAGGTAAATAAGCTGCGTTCTAATAATGAATACTGGTAATGGGCATCATATGAAAACATAATAATATGGTAAGCATACAATGACAATTCTGATTTATTGTAGTATATCAATCTTTTAACGTTACATAATATTTCAATATGTATTAAAATGAGGTGGTTATTAAATTAAAATATTACAATAGGGCCAACCAACTATTTGAAAATAATGAATGCACATATTTTAAATTAAAGATTGTAACAAGTTATAGAATTTCCTTTTTCATAAAATGTTTTGAAATTCGGTCTAAAATTTTTAAAATATGTATAAATCATTAGTAGGTACTCAATACAATAGTTGGTTCCGTTCTGCAACCAAATCCTAAATTAGTTCCATATTTTTAGCGTCGACAATCAGTAGTTTGCTCTTAGAATTAGGTAGGTACTGCAATGTACGTGCACTATATAGGAACGTGTACAATTTCAAAACAACTCAAATAACTAAGAGTGAGAAGTATCATTATATACGAGGACCTGAAATGTTAAGGTAAATATGAAATATACATGTAAAATTTCTGCTGATGTGATGCATCCTCAGATGGAGCTGGGGTTTCAAAATGACATGCTGTAATATACTGATGTGTTATAGACATAGGAAGCCAAGATGACTAAGTGCAATGAAATATGATAAAGGTTGGAAAAATCAAGATGTGGTCAGTGGTCATGGATTCGTGAAGTCTCCAGCAGGATGAAGGAGACTGATTTAGAAGAAACAGAAATTATATTTACTATTTCAATAAATGGTTACTATTAATTAAACATGTTAAGGAATTTGCAAAAAAAATAAAATGGATTGGTATATCAATAATTTTAGACATTTTTATGTAATATATTTTATATTTAATACTATAATAAACAATATTAAATGAACGGGGAAAATATAATAGGATAAAATTACAGAACAGCCTATTGGAATATTGCATTAAACATTAAGTGAGGCTAAGCCCCAATTGAAACGTTACTAGGTAACGTTTATGTACAGTACAGATCACAATGTAAAGGAACATACAAGCACCGGATATTGCAGTTGTTACAGATAAAATCCGCAGACCCTACGGTAACAAAGCAATTATTAATTTTAAGGGTTTCCCATGTTCCCCTAGTATATGTAAAATATCCTGCAACCTGTTGAATAACTAGAATTATGAATCATAGAAAAAAAATTATAGTGCATTTAATTTTAACAGTGACGAGCAAACTTTTAGACAAGCTGTTTTCAGGGACATTTTACATATTTTCAAAAACACTACGAACATGTTTATGGGAGACAAATTTATTTGATGAGCTTTTCAAGATATTTTGATATTATTAAACAATGAAAAGCATCTGTATATTATGCCGTACAAGTGAATGAATGGCAAACCTTTCCATCTG
Source organism: Galerucella pusilla (assembly GCA_910591695.1). Lineage (NCBI taxonomy): Eukaryota > Metazoa > Arthropoda > Insecta > Coleoptera > Chrysomelidae > Galerucella > Galerucella pusilla. Next base: position 531,017 of record CAJUYI010000016.1, on the reverse strand, counting down.
TTGTTGTAGTGGTGTCAAGAAATTTGCATAAATAATCCAATTGTTTATATTAGGTGCACAGTGTGTCTATTCAAGTCGGTGCAAGCAAATAATGTGAGAAATTATTCAAAATATTTTTTATAAACAAACTGATACACGGTATGCTTTTCTTCATAAAACTAAAGCTTGCTAACAACTGGAGTCGACTTCCCATATAAAAAACTTATAAGCTACACAAAATATTCAATCCGATGTAGATTGTAAATACTACTAGTTTTTATGCAGATTTTATTTAGAAAATAGTATTATTGGTTATTATAAATCTGGCTATGGTGAAAAATTGATAAATTTACGATTATTGTTTAGTTTTATGTTAAATTATCAACGGAATACAATCACCAACTAAATATCAAGATAATCTTAGATATATAAACATTAAATATATAAATGTAAATTGCTTATCAAATAATTTGTGTGTTTGTTTCCAATTAACGCCCTCACAGAAATATATATAAATTCAATCAACAAAAATGTTTCAGTTATTTATGTATGTTTGCTAATAACATACACCTGATGATATAATAAACTAAAACTGTTAAGTAAATGACCTTTTCACAAAAGAACAAACACTCTTCGTTGTCAATTATCAAATTTATCCTATAGGGTCAATAATTGAAGGTTTAAGCTTTAGCTACAAAAAATAATGAAATTCTTGCAATTTCGCATTTTTATATGTAACCGAAAAATTACATTAACCAAAACAAAATTAATTAATTTTCGTTAAAATAACTTCTTTAAAATTAGGACATTTTGATTTTAAATAACGAAAGAAACAAATCCTACTTAAGCTGCAAAAAGCTAATGTATAAAATAAAATTAAATCATTAAAATGAATTAATAAAATAACCAGATTTTAAAAACATTCATCAACATAACCACCAAAAATTAAATCTGGCAAATCGTAGTGAACATAAAAAATACCATACCTGTTCGTAGAGTACAATGTCATATTTTTAAATGGAAACAATATGTTGGTTCAACGGAATTCTCGAAGTACTAACTGCTTATAATATGTTATCAATTATTTTTTAAATATAAGTGAGTAGGATAGTTCAATAGCTTAATAAAAGAGGCAGCAAAAAGAGGGCTGGTAGCTGAAAAAGAGAAGACAAAATAAATGCAAAAAGAAGGCAGACAACACAGCCATTATAAATACGGGATATTAAACGGTTCAAAGAGTAAATCATTTCAGATACCTAGGAATAGGAATTGATGATAAAAGCAAGAATATCAGCCGGTAACAAAGTGTATTGCAAGTATCAGAAACTGTTAAGCAATAAATGTATCAGTGAAAAAACCCAAATTAACATTTATAAATCCACAATACGACGTATGCCGATGAAAGTACTATCGGCCTAACTGATAAAGAGAATCTCAGAGTCCTAGAGAGGGACATTATGTGGAAGACACTAGGAACAAAACCGAAAGAAGAAGAAAATGAATTTTTGTTCACACAATAGAAATAATAATCAATCAACTAGGCCATTACTGAATTACTGACTTCAGTATTAAAAGATCTTTCAAAGTGAGTGAAAAGCACGTTATATAAAAGGTAAAAATGAAGTCATTACATAAGCAACGAAAAAAAAAGGTTAGTGAAATATAGAGAATTTATTTAAAGCAGTATCGAAAAGTAAAATAAAATTATTACGCTTTCTTAAAATTCTACTAGCTATTCTCATCCACATCGATTATCGAAACACCGCCTAAGAAGTTAAAATAAAAAAAAAAACTCTTAGGAGGAAATGGATAACGTTAATTTTTTGACCTGCGGTAATTAGACTTTATTAATAACATTATAGGTAAAACCAAAAAAAATAATGAAGCATAAACACCCAGCATATTCTAGTAAAAATCAATATAGATTTCTGAAAATCTCCATATTTTGAGTAGTTCACAGAATAATAGTGCTGATGCTGCTTTCACCAAATAAAGTTTGGACATATTTTAACCATAGATAATGACACAATGCATTATAGTCTGTTTGTTATTCAAAAATTTCTTAGAAGATCAAACATGTCAAGTTATGTAAAAATTATAAAGAAAACATTAATTATTTTCATAACTTGATGCCATTCTATGCGGAACATAAAAAAATCAAGCCAGATCAAAATGAGAAGCGGACCAGAAGACTAGATGGACTGTGACCACAAGAGAGTCAACTATTATACTACTCAATTTCACTCAGGGCACGGAGCATTTGCATCATATATACAGAAAATTAAGAAGCAAGTGGATGAAGAATGCATTTACCGTTGCGGAGATGATGCGGAGCATACCCTGTTTGGATGCCTCAGATTTAAGAAGGAGAGGACCGAAATCAACCTCAAAATAGGTAGAGTACTGACACCCGATAATATAATGGGAGAAATAATCAAATGTAGAGATCAAGGACAGTTAATATCGAATCATATAGAAAAAATAATAATAATTAAAAATGAATAGGTATATGGTGATCTAGTGAGTAGACATAATTGTATCCATCAAATCAAAACAATAATTACCACTTTCTTGATGTGACGTCACATAGAGAATTCCCGGGGAACTGGTAGTAGAAAGAACAAAGAACTAGAAGTGGTTTTGGTTGGTAGGCTGTGTAGTCAGAGTCTAACAGTACTGGGAACAGCAGAAACAGTAAAAAAACGTCAAAATGGGAAAGGAATATCTAAATAGACAATTTAAGTTACGACACTATTTCCACCCACAAGCTGCAAATTTAAATTATAACATAACTGCCTAAAAAATACATAAAGCTTTTTGTTATAGCTGTTTTCACTGATCTTGGCGTGGGGGAACAATAACATTTTTGTTGAAATATGCTACAGTTTGCTACTTTAAGAACAAATGCGAAGAATGAAAAAATGTTCAAGAGACACTTATACAATTAAAATTAATAATTATTCATTTAGTACCAAATTTTGGCCAAATAGAATTAAAAATTATTAAATAAAATTCAAACCATTTTTTGCATATCATAAATATACTAAGTATAAGCAGCCTAAATAATAAAATAAAAAGATTTCTTAATAACAAGACCTATTTGTGTACAACATCAGGCGCGTTACTTCTGACTGAGATCTCAGCTTACATCAGTTAATGTGATCTGAGATAAAGTGATGTGAGGAAGCACCATAAATAACAACAGACTCAATGGAAACGCGCGATCTGCAAGCGCATTGAGTTCAAAAAATATTCAGTACCTAAGTAGTGCTAGTCTCTCCATAATCACCTAGGTAACATTCACTCAAAACCAAAGAACATTAGATGATGTATTATGTTGTTTAAATCCCAAACAAATAACAAATCAAATATTTCTTAAGCCCCTCCAGTTTATTTCCGACTCAAGTTTAACTAATACTCCTGCGTAGCACATGCAGCATCGGTGAAGGGGGAGGAATAACCTCAGCTCATTTCGAAATGAGTAAATCAAAAAGAACGCGCGCATTTCCGATGTGAGCTGAGATTAATTGAGATCTCAGTAAAAAAACGCACCTATTGTTTCTACAGGTGGTACAGATAACGTATAGATACCTCATCAATTCACGTTACTATGAACACGAACACGGGTTATATGAGAAAACAATTGAAAGATTGGACAAGAGGATGGCAAATTCAATGTGTGTACATAGTCGATGTGCAGTTTCAACTAGTGCTGTATAATACAGATGAATAGCGGTTGTGAATTCCTTTTTAATATGAAAACTGGTTATTATACAAACATATACTTGTCATTGAGAGATAAGAGCCTATGTTTTAAATTGAATTTCACAACAAATTATGTATTCAATTTAATACATTTACAAAAGTGTCTAATGTGTAAAGGTTTTCAGGGTTTTTCAAAACTTGACATTTTAAAAATAAAATAAACTGTATTCGTTGTAAAGAGATTTGTACAGCATATGGTTTGCACTTGAACACAATGTAGAGAAGTGGTATAATGGAGAATGTAAAAAGTATACAGGGTGGGGAATCACGAAACTGACAATGCCAAACTAGATCTAGTGTACCTGCCCGTCTTCATAGTGCAGTGAATTATTTTACACACTGGCAAAATACGATTATAAAACATTAAACAATTTTTTAACAAAACAACCATATGTAAAAACGAAACATTTGTGCAATCATATTCAAACATAATTTCAATTTATTAAGATTGGAGCCAAATATCCAATCTCAGTAATGAGCATCCCATACATTTAGTTGCAGCTACTAAATTTTAAAAAATACTGGAAACGTATTCGCATATATCAGAGTTTGCAAACGTTATATCAATGAATACGAGAAAGTGGAGATATGCTGTCATTTGAAAATGAGATAAAGTTGAAGTTTTAAGAATCTACATTGGTTGAGTGGTTTAGATATCCCACAGCTTCAGGTCAGAAATTTTAGTTAGAAGTATGCAAAATACCTGCAAAGCTCTTAAAGCAAAACAAAACTACTAGGGTACAGGAAAATCTATAATGTAGAGTAGTATTTTTTACCTACCTACGTATATAATGAATTTTTTTGTGAAAGATCTGACAAATTATTTTGAAACTCATTAATGTACAGGTTGCTACTAAAAAAACTGAATAAATGGCTCCCGATAACGAGAAGACTTATTAAAACGATATAAAAAATATGTATATTCTGCAATATAAATATCACTTTCAGCTATACAGGGTGTTTCTTAAGTAATCTAAAATATTATATGGGGCGCTTCGTTACTCAATTTTAAGACGAAAAGTTCATATAAACATGTGTGATAGGTGTTGTCGTTCATGAGATACAGGGTGTTGTACGTGAAATTAATTTTTCTTGGTGACGCTACTGATTTATATTTTTTTATTATTTTATTACAAGCAACATGTGTTAAACATAAAGAAAAAATAATACATTTCAGAGCAAATGTTCAAAATGTCCACCTCCAGCTAAAATGCAAGCATCCGCTCGATGTCTAATGGATTGTCGAATACGTTCGATACCAGGATTGTTACGAATAACATTACAGCCGTCTATGATACGATTTTGAAGATCTTGTACGTTTAATATCAGTGTTGTGTAAACAAGCGATTTCAAATATCCCCACACACAAAAATCCAGAGGATTGTGTCCAGGTGATCTAGGGGGCCACGGGTGTGGAGATCCTCGTCCGATCCAATGGTTTGAAAAAACATTATTTAAAAACTCGCGTACAATCACTGAAAAATGTGGAGGAGCTCCGTCATGCATGAACCACATGCGCCTTCTAATAATAATAGGTACATCTTCCAAAAGAAGTGGAAGTTCATTTTCTAGAAAATGTTGGTATAGTTATTAACTGAACACAGAGTCAATCAAATAAAAATGTACGATTTTTGCGTTGGTTTTCAAATTTGACACTTGTCAACGTTGCTACAAAGGCCACTTAGAATAAGCATGTTTTTGCGTATTACTTCTAAAAACCAGTAGCGTCACCAGGAAAAATTAATTTCACGTACAATCAGAACTGACTTATTACAATAAATTCAACACCCTGTATCTCATAAACGACAACACCTATCACACATGTTTATATGAACTTTTCGTCTTAAAATTGAGTAACGAAGCGCCCCATATAATATTTTAGATTACTTAAGAAACACCCTGTATACTAATATAACCAGAAATAGATCATCCTTGTGAACAGTTTTTGTGTACTAATTATAAACAATGGAAACCTTTTTGATATAAAGCTTAAAATTTGCAAAAGCAAAAGTTGTTATATAAAGTAATCTTAACGAAAGCGCATGTCCCAAGACTATTTAAGCAACGATAATTATTTTATAGAACAAACTTGATAAAACTGTAGTGGAGATTATTATTCCGACACTACTCAAGGGAATGATCTCACTTCTTTGGAAGACAAATATTCAAAGCAACTTACGATATACTAACTGAATTTTTTCAAGTTTTTACAACTTCACTAATTAGTACTTTGGTAACTGTGAATTTCAAATCACAAACCAAAAATTGAATTTTCCGCAAGTAAACTCAAGTTCCATTGGCCTAAACCTAAAAACCTATATTTCGATATATCGTATTATCTGTCTTGCCTCAACATACATAAATAACTGCAATTTTAATTCCGCTGCATATAAATTTCAATTTTACTGCTTCGACTTTATGTACCGATATTTCGAGTAGAAAAATTTAATAAATACTTGGTATGTTTAAACTAATTTTACGTATAATACGAATAAATCACTGTAAGCCAACGGAACATAACCGATTCTACCAACTATTAAAATTAAAGTAAAAATAACTTGTTTCAAACGTCAATAAATTTCTACTATTGATTATATCTTTTAACAAGTAATAGACCTCAAGAAAATAAATTAATAGAAAAACAAAACAAAAAAAACAGTCTTTCTTGCAAATAAAAGTGACTAACTGATACAAAAAAAATTGTGCAGTTAAATCCGAGATCAAAAACGAAAGACTGAATAAACTTGTGCTTTAATAATGACATTCGATAGGTGGGGGGCTGTTTTAATGTCTATTTTTTAAAATAACACTTAAAAATACTCCTAAAAAATTGACATTGAAACATTGTTATTATGGGTTACCTACGTTAAAACGACAATGACTTTGCAACAAAATTTTGTGACGTTTTCTTTGTTTGAAGAAAACTAAAAAAGTCAATATGACAATTATTTTTCTCCCGTAAAAAGTAACTAAAAATGACGTTATCGTTTTCTTAACGTAACACATATAACATATTTGACTATATACTCAGGACTAGTTATAAATATGTATTCTATATATTGGAAGACCAACTTATTTGTTTACTTTGTATCTGGTAATAAGAAGTTTGTTGACTGTCTTATATTCTACTACAACAAAATTTGTTCATCACCATAGCAAATAATCGCCTTAAGTAATTAAAAAAGAAAAAAGGAGTAGCGAAGTTGACATGAACGTACTAATAAAACTGTTGCTGACTCTGGACACTATAAAACTGTGACATATATTATATTTTAATAATGGTTTCTTTTGTGATTAAGAATAGTGTTGTTCAATTTTTTTATTTCGTACTATTACTATTTTATTAAATGAAATGTTAAATTAATTCAACTATTAAGGATCGGTTCACTATACGTAGGATTACGGGTCACTATTGCTTTCTACGATAGAGGTATGTCTTTATCCAAACAGAAACCAGAGTATTGTATATATTCCAGTTTGAAAGTATAACTGAGGAATAAACTTATTCTGTATTTCTATTGGTTGGTTTCACGTAAAAATACCAACATGTGAGGAAATTGGAGATTATACCGATTCCATATTATTTAAAATTGGGTAAAATATAGCAAAAGTTATTGTTATCAGACATAATTATTTCAAGGATTATGACCAAGACAGACAGGCAAAACAGTTCATTAGAGGACATTTGCCAACTTTTGCGCAGTCCTAATAAGCAGACAGGAAAATTGTCCAAGTCGTGGTAGGTACGTTAAAACAGGGCACTGTAAACTTAACAGGCAAGCAGAGCTAATGAGTTTGACAGACAAAGTCATGAGCAGATTATGTCACCTGCTGAGCACATCCTGCGGTTTTTTCTACTAGGCGATGAGAAGCCACCGGTAAGAAATTACATGAAAGATTCAGTCTCAAGGATGATCGGCTACTTAAAATGAGTCAAATGAGTCAGGCGGGAGAATGTAATGTAGATTCCGAGGACCACAATAGATCTGAAAAGGTCGCAGTGGAATAGGCAGAATACCCACCCCATCAAAGCTTATCTAAGATTATGATGAGCTGGAATTTTCTATGTGCTTTTTGCTGAAGAAACAGACATGCAGTCTAAAGTACTTAGTATAAGTAGCTGCGCAAGTTTGTTGCATTCCGAAATAAATTTAATTATATGAAAGTTGTATTACATACATCAAAAATTAATGCTTTCATCTTTTACTATTGAGCAAAATAGGACATATTTATTTTAATACAAAATAAGAAAAATAAACTAACTTTCTGAATTCAGTGAGTTATACTCCACTCACTAATTGATCAAAATAAACCAAGAAATTTGAGTTACAGTTCATTAAAATGTCAGAGTTTTCCGCTTTTCAAAGTATCAAACGTCAAAACGTTGGTTTATTGAAACTATACCGGTCTAACAAAAATATTGTAGAACCAACAACCAGTTATTCTCGGTATAAAATATAAAAGGAATACTAGACTTTTATACTGGAATTGTAGAATGCGAAAATTTTACATTCTTTCAGAAGCTATAACTCCAGAACTGGTTAAGTTATCGGCTTCGTATTTCCAGTGTGCAATATGATTTGAGTCCTAGTTTTTGTTTACCATGTTGACATTTTAAAAATTTGTCTACATTCTACGTAAAAAATTAATGAAAATATCACTTTTCCAAATTTATGTTGTAATAACTTTGTCATTAATGAAAAATTTTTTATAAAATTTTGCTAGTTTACATTTGTGATGATTTTGAATCCAGTGGTATAGTTATATTTGAGAAAAAAAAATGCCTAATGTACTTTTGTCTTTTTTGGAAAAGAAAAATTAACATAGAGGGCATTGAAAATAGTAATTGAGCTATGAAAATTTGTGCCAAAATTCTGTTTTTGATACTGAATCTAACAAAAAAAATTAAATCAAAATCGGTTCAGAAATGCGGATTTTACAGGGGTGCTTCCAAACAAAATGGGTCACACTGTATAAAATATTCTTCAAGACAAATTGTTTCCTTTCTAAAGACAAAACCTCAACTGTACACTATAAATTCTGCAGACGATAAATTGTTGTGGCGATGAATTTTCCTGGATTCTATCATCGTCAATTTTAAAATAAAGTTTTGTCTTTTGCAATGTTCAGTTAGTTACTGATAAAAAGTAAACATTTCTACTTCGGTTTACAAATTTGTTGGTCCTCATTCAACATGAAATTTTTAATATTGAGCTTTCCCACCTATAACTGTCGTAATTAATCACAAAAAATACTACTGATATAAAAAATACTCAATCAAAAGTAAGTATCTTTCGGCTGAGTTTACTACGGAATATAGGAGTCGAACTGATTATCTCTTCTTCGTCACCTGAAAACATCAATTCCGAATCCTCCAGCTTCTTCTCAGCATCACCATCTGTTTCCATAGGAACAGTATCAGATTCATTCAATGTCACAGCTAGCATGCTGTTTTCAGAGCAATTTAAATTTGATCCTTTAGCTGAACTGAAAAAATCTTCAGCCGAAAGTGGAGATTTGGATATTCCACCAAGTTTTTCATCTTGGAATAAAATCTTGGGGCTAAGGTTCAAACGAGGAGGACCTTCTGTTGATAATCTACAAAATATGTTTTTCTAAAAATGTGTTTTCATGGTTTTAATTGATAAAAAGTATAGAGAACCTGCGTGACCTTGCTAATTAGACTCTATCGTCCATGGTGGCGAAAATTAGCATCTACTTTGTGAGATAAATTAAATATTATACTAATTAGTATACGAAATTTGGTATAATTACTAAATAAAATGTCAAATGTTGCAATTATTAAAAGAGAATTCCAAAAAATTAATGTCTCCGTGTCATCTAGTAACAAAATATGAAAATTTTTTCAAGGGTAGCCATGTAAAAAATGTTGAATAGTGAAAATCAGACAGTGCAAGTGTGATAAAAGCTCTAGTAGAAATATTCAAATAATTGTCTTAAAAAGATTTCTCGTCGTGGTATATATATTTACAGGGTGATTCATTAAGAATGTCCAATCTCTGAACTGTAGTTTCTAGACCTCAAAATATGATGATTCTGCTCAACCGATGAAGAAGATGAAATTTTAATTTGTGTTACGGAGAATCCAGATATCAGTACTCGATGAAGTCTGCAAACAGGTATAAGCCAATCACCTATTTTTAGAATACTGAAGAGGGAAAAATTGCATCCATATCATTACACTCCTGTTCAGAAATTATTACCTCAAGATTTACCTAAGCGTCTACAATTTGCCCATTTTTTGCAAGATAAACAAAATGTTCCGCGGATGTAATTAAAAATAATAGACAGGGATTATTTGATATTAAGAGATCTTTACGAAAGCGGATCATAAAGTGTATTGAAGTAAATGGTGGGCATTTTGAGCATTTGCTTTGAAGTTTTTTTATTTTTGTTTACAAATTTGTTATTGTTACATATTTAAGGAATGATAAAATTTTTTATGAAATAATTAAAATTTATTGAACTTTTTAGAAGCAAATAACTCGATAACCGATTGAGTTACACGAATCAAAGAAGAGTAACTTTTTTTTGTAGAATTTAACGCTTTTTAATATTTTTTTATTATTTTAGTTGTAAGTTTAGCCCAAAAAAAGTTTACTTTGATTTAATTAACACAAACAAGTGTAACTAGCGCCCTCTATTAGCAATGTTAAATTAGAGTGCAAATTATGATTCCTCATACCAAAAAACGTGAAATTACCAATTTTCAAAGAGAAATTGTGAAAATATAAAAAATTATTGCGAAATTCAAAATTTAAACTTTGAAAACCCCGTATCTCGGAAACTAGCAATATTTGCATTAGGCATGTTGAGCAGAATCATCATATTTTGAGGTCTAGAATCTTCAGTTCAGAGATTGGACATTCTTAATGAATCACCCTGTATATACCCAACAAGATCATGTAATAGAAGTTCATTATTTTGTTCATATTATTTTTTCAAGTTAACAATAAATGACTAATTTTCCACTTTTATTATAAGGGGGCAAGAAAATATTTTACAATACGCCGTTGCCAATTGTTCGGCGGAATTGAGTAAACAAAAACAAAACTTTTACAATATTTTGTCCACGACCACATAATAATAAGTCAATATTTTACCTCCGAACTAAAGGTATATGGTACCCATATATCAACTGTCGTGAATTATGGTTCATAATACACTGTAGTGTATTATGGTTCATAATACACTGTAGTGTATTATGGTTCATAATTCACGACTAGAGATGGGGGTACAATATGGAATAAACTATCAAATCTGTGTATTTTGTTCAGGAAATTTGTTTCTGACATATATCGTATCTATAAAATATTGTAATTTTTAGTATTGATACTTTTCATAACGATATATTTTAATATTAAGTATTTTAAAACAATATATTTATAACGGTACGTTGTATTGATACTTTCTACAGTATCGCCTATCTCTATATATGTCAAATTATTTGAAGTAGCTGCCACAACATTTTGAGGTTAGTAATATGCCAAATTGCTACTGACTTTTATTTATTAATAAATAAATTGAGTGTCGTGGACAAAGTATAGTATTCTACTCGCAATTTATGGCCATAATTCACTTGGGTGACTTGCGCCCCTCGCCTGCGGCTCGTGACGCAAACGTCACCCATCGTGAATTATGGCTATCATAAATTGCTCGTTTAATAATATACTATTAAGTAGGTATAATAGGTAGGTTATAGGTTATATTCATATAATTTCTTTAAAAAAAATTTACCTTTCCCTACATTTCCTTTCCATTATCACATTCGAAAGTTGTTGTAGGTAGGTATCTATTCTGAAACTATATCTACAACAGTAATTTTTCTAATAAAAACGGCAACTGTGGTAGTGTATTAAATTTGTAATTGTAAAGTGGAAATAAGTAATGAAGACAATGAACTAAGATGAGAGGTGGACAGATTCAAATAGTGTACTAAACCAATTAGATTATAGAAGACCGGGAGAAAATCTAGAAGCTCTGAACAATTCAATTCAATGAATCTTTTAAACATATAAACATAATTTAATGTACCGGTTGCATTTTTATCAGTATAAATATACGTAAATGGAACAGATAGATTTAACGAGGAAACCATAATTCTTTAGAACTCAATTACGTGGTTGTCCACTTTTAGAGACTACATTTTAAAATAAAATGTAGATTTTCGGCAAATCCCTGATAATATTTTGAGTTTGGCAACGCTGCTTTAAATAATTTTCTGTCAATTTAAGCTAATTCCCAATTTATTTGCAGTAACTTGATCGGGACACCGCATTGATTAATAATTTTATTTTAAAAATTACTTAAAGCAAGTTTTGAACTAATATGATTAATTTACTCTTGAGATTTATAGAAAACATGTTGTAAAAGTATAATGTTGTATACTCAAAGAATAAATATAACAAATTCAATATATTACAGTCTCATGTGACATTGCCTTTAGAGATGACATCTGGCTAAATACTCGATGAACTACAATTGAAATATGGAGTGAGTAGGAAATTCAAAAAAATGAATAATTTCGTTTCAGACCTTTTGAACAAAATAAGAGACGAATATCACTTCTTATTAACCGAATCTCCACAAATTCTTATGTAGAATGTGACCTGCATATAGATTCTCGAAGTGCTTACAGAAAAATAATTAGGGTTAAAGTGATTCAATCCAATGTTAATACTACATTTGTATATGCAGGTTATAATCTGTGTGTCTAACTTATTCTCTTACATAACTAGTTTACTTTATATGATTCTTCTATTATTAATAAGGTGTGAATTAAGAAATTGATATTCAAAAGTTCCGCCATTGCCAAATTGTGCATACTTAGTATATAGAAAGAGGTCCACGAAGCAAAACATTTTCAAAACAATTTTAATGAAACATTTTTTTAGTTCACAATAAACGTTCAAGAACACTTTGTTACGTTCAATTAAAATTATAAATAATAGTGATAGGGTTCAAGGAGTCAAAGCTTAATTATTGGAAATTTCTTCTGCATTAAGAATCCTTTTCCAAAATTACTCCAAATATTAATAGTCAACTTACCGCAGTCCATAATGTTGATAATTCATTACATCATACTGGCAACGGGGAGTTTCGATATTATTGTTATCGTTATCTGTTCCAATATCACTTACAGCATCTTGAATCACAAAATCAGCCTAAAACCACGACCCACCAATAAATTGTGTTATAAAATACAAATATCTACATCAATAAACATTCAGGAACTCATGGAGTCAATATTGATATAATGTCAATCAACAAAATTATCTCTATTGTCCTACAGAAGATCCACACTGGATTGATAAAGAATGCAACAAATATACTGAAAGGGTTAATATTTAGACAGAGAGCTAGCGCTATTTAAAGCTAGTAGGATGTCTTATAAATGAAAAGTAACAAAATGTTGGATTATCACTAAATGACCTTGATAATCAAAAAAAAGTAATTATTCTTTGGACAATTTCACACTGTATACTTACCACATAATTAATTCGAGGTTTCTTTTTATCGCGCTTTTGAATTGATCTCATGTTATTAAATTTTAGTATTTTTTCTGCAGATGGTCTTTTTTCATATGCAGGTTTCAACATTCGCTCAATAATCACTTTAAATCCCAGAGATACCCCTAAAATAAGTAACATATATAATTAAAGGTGGAATAAACATCTACACTCTATTTAAGAAGCAGGTCGAACAGTTGAAGATTTCCAAAAAAGTTTTAGGCATATTTCAAATTTAATCAGTTAATACATTCACTGTTATTGTTTCAGACCTTACTTAGTGAAATCAGTTCAATCAAACAAAATATGTATTAAAATTTCATCATATTAAATGTATTATCGATAATTATTTCATAGAGCATGGTCAAAAAATATTATTGACGTGTCCCATTAGTTATTGTTTAATTTGACTATAATATAGTTGGAAATGTTTTATCTCAGCATTCATCTATCAAGGATCTGGTTATTTCCGATTCACATTTGAATTTTAAAGTAGCAGAGGCATTTAGGTTCAATTGTTTAATAGTGAGGAGCTCGAGCTTTTCAAAATATTGCTTGATTAAAAACACTCTACTTCTCTTTTATTCTTTTTAAATAAGATTACTGTGCAATTATTTGGTATCCATTCTATCATAATCATATAACCAGAGCAGAATATGTACAGAGGAAGTTTCTAAAATATTTAGATTTTAAAGTGAGCGTATTTTATCCATCAAGAGAACAAATTTAATTTGAAAAGTTTCGGTATTTGTAGAATGCTGTCATTCTTATCTCCTTTATAAAAGAATTTTCATGGTGTAATTATGTGTCCAGAGATTCTGCAGAGTATAAGGGATCTGCAGCATAGATCTTCTACAAGCGTCTATATTCGTTGCTTACACATGGGAAAGCTCAAACTTTTAAGGGGGTACAGAAAAGCAAGAAACTTAACAAACAAGTAGTCTATAAGTGTGATGACAACCATTCTTGGGACTCATTTTAATTCAATTGATCATATTGATAATTCCTTTAATATTATCAATAATTTATGCAGTCCATTATATTTGTGTTTTTCAATACATTTAAATTTTAGAATAATTTAGACCATTATTATTTTCCTGCATTGTAACACTTGTTTTCAAGTGATTCATAAGTGGTAATAAATTGGGCTAACTTACTATCATAAAATGACTGTGGTAAAATTTCGTGGCGAAGCTGTTGCCATAAAGGACCATAACTGGGTAATTCCAAGTCAGCTGCTAATTCCATGAGGCTTAATCCTAGTCCAAAAATATCACAGGCAGGCGTATAAATACCTTCTAGAACTTCTAAAGCTAAATATTTTGAGTCACCATCTGACAATGTAGACTTAATGCCCATAGGTGCCTGAAATATACATGTAAAATTCATTAGAAATGTTATTGATAGTTGTACAGAATAAGCCCATAATGAAAACAACACAACAGTTTTCACAGTGCACATCCAATACAGACTTTTACAGGCACATTTTTTATGCCTTGGGTTACATTATTGTAATTTTCGAAGGGCCCTGTAATTTTTTTTAAATAAAATATAGTGTATTATAGAACTTTCTAACAGTGGAAGAATTTTAAAAATTGGTTAAGTGGGTTTCGAGTTTATCCATCCGTAGTAGGTACGATGTCGTTGGGTACACAAGTGTGTGCTCAGTGCTCAGACAACTTTATAGTGAATCCAAAAAATATTCAATGTGATTTATGTTTGAAATATTTTCATTTACAGTGTATCAGAGTGAAAGACCAGTTATCAAAGTTTTTACAAGATACACCTAATTTAAAATGGTTTTGTGATAATTGCCTATCTATTGTCAATGACAAACTGAAAAAAGTTAACGCAATCGATATAAACAAAACAAACGAAATTATTGAGAAGTCTGGTAAACTAATTGAATTATTTGAAAAAAAAATGTGGAAACGAAACCTATGTGGTCCGAGGAAGTTGTTGGAAACAAAAAAAAAGTAGTAGAACCCCTTATTATCAAATCAAAAAATGGAAAGCAAGATACTGAAAATATTAAAAACGAGTTACTAAAAAAAGTTAACCCTGCGGATATTTCAGTATATGTATCGAAAATTAAACAAACAAATAATGGTTTAGTTATACATTGTGATGACAGGAATTCACTACAAAAATTGAAATCAACAACGGAACGAGAATTAGGTAATGGTTATGACATTAAAATTGGTAACTTATTCAAACCACGTATAAAAATAGTTAATGTCTTGGAAAAGGATACAACTGACTATCAGAGTCTGATATCTCAGATTGTGAATAAGAATTTCCCAGATACAATGAAGGATGAAATTCGATGTCTCCGTGCGTATGCTGCGAAGATGAATGAGAGGCGGTGTAATGTTTTAATTGAAATGTCTAGCGAACAGTTCAATTATTTAACTAAAAATAAAGACAGAATATATATATAGGATAGTCGAGTTATACATATTTTGAATTTGTGAGTGTCCTTAGGTGTTTCAATTGTTGGAAATACGGCCACTGTGCTGATCAATGTAAATCAAGAGTAGTGTGTCCTCTGTGTAGTGAAAATCATAAGAAAGAAAATTGTAAGGCTGCAAAACATGAATGCACTAACTGTAAGTACGCCGTGAATGTGTTAAAGTTAAAAGATATTGATTTTGAACATAATGTATTTGATGGAAAATGTACAAGTTACAGAAAGCAAATTGAAATTAATAAAGGTAAAATCAATTATCAATAGCAATTAAAATCAATCACGAATAGTTCCAAACATGTCAGCAAAATTGTAAATAATAAACTCTTATTGTCATGTACCAACGCTGAAAGTATTTATAAACATCGTGATGAGATAATTGCGTATGTGAATAAATATGAGCCACTAATTCTCTGCCTAACAGAAACATGTATAACTGAAGATTTTAAAATGTCTGAATTATGTATTAACGGGTATGAAATCTCAAGATGTGACTCAAGCAGTCGGCATACAGGGGGAGTGCTAATTTTTACAAGAACGGGTTATCGAATCTCTAATATTAAAACAGTTGTTGTGGATATGAATTTTTGGCTTCTATCTCTAGATATTAAAATAAATAATATTTCTTATGGAATGGCAGGTGTTTATAGATCACCAAATGGTAATCTCAATGTTTTTTTTTGAAAATTTCTTTAAATGGTTTGATGATTATTACGATAAGCGTAGCATTTTGCTCGGTAATAATTACAGGTGATTTTAATATTCATTATGAAAATAATAATTATAATAAACGTATACTTCAAAAATATATTAAAAACAATGGGATAAGGCAGTTGATTACTGAATATACCAGGGTGTTCATTAATTCTAAATCTATAATAGACTTGGTTATAACTAATGGCTACACAATATCGACCTATGTGGAAAAAGACTATATAATATCTGACCATTCTATGATACAAATAGAAACGCATTGTTCAATTGTATCTAATTTAAATGACACTAAAAAAATTCGTTCAGATATCAAGTATGATGAAATGGTAAACAAATTGATTGAAAAGGATTCAAATAATATACTATCGGCAATGAACTCGGCAGCTCCTAGTAGAACCGTTAATATTAAAAATAAGGGTAATGCATGGTTTAATACTGATTGTTATAATGCTAGGTATTAAAGATAAAAATATAGCGTATAAAAGATTTTCATTAACTAATGCAGTAGAAGATTGGAATTGTTATAAAGAAAAAAGAAATTCATGTGTCAAAATATTGAAAAATTCAAAAATACGATATTACGAGTATAGACTGTAATGGAATCGTTTACACTGATGACTTGACCAATGTTTTAAATCGGTATTATATAAATAGTATTTACGATATTGTGGGGTAATATAGCAGTTCCTGATTCCGGTACCAATGTTATTTTGCAAACGGTTCCTTTAAATAGTTCAAAAATGGAATATTTCGAATTAATTAACATTGGACAGCTACTGGAAATAATAAAATCCCAAAAAAAGAAAAACAGTACAGATGAATTAGGCCTTGATATAATTTTCACATGATAGGGTATCCTTTACTTAATATGATAAATTTAAGTTTGGAAAAGGGCATAGTTCCTCAAAGATTTAAAACTTCAACTATAGTTCCTATTCCCAAAGTATTAAATACGAACAAAGCTGATCAGTTAAGGCTAATCAATATGCTACCTTTTTGTGAGAAATTACTTGAACTAGTAGTGTATGATCAAGTGAGTAAATTCATCTCTGTAAATAAGATATTACAGAGTTATCAATCTGGGTTTCGTAATTCGCATTCTTGTGAGACAGCACTCCAACTGGTTATATCTGACATGAAAAATATTCTAGATAAGCCGGGAGTAGGAATTTGTTCAGTTTTTATTGATCTCAGAAGAGCTTTTGAAACGATAGATCGTGATATATTATTGTTAAAATTGAGAAAATATGGCTTCAATGGGGTAGTTTATTCTTGGATTCAGCATTATTTAGAAAACAGATATCAAATAACCAAATTTAACAATTTAACATCGGATCCGGAATTGAACAATATTGGTGTTTCACAAGGTAGTGTTCTTGGGCCCCTACTTTTCATATTATATATAAATGACTTGGGCAATGTACTAGAGAATTGTAAAATCCATCTTTTTGTGGATGATACCTCCATTTACTATTACGGAGATAATTTTGTTGAAGTTGTAGAAACAGTCAATTCGGAATAAAAAAAAATATCTGACATATTTAAGATCAATAAACTAAAAGTAAATGAATCCAAATCAAAAGTTATGTTCATTGGTGGTCCTATTTTGCGTGCTAAATTTTTAAACCTTAATTTGAGTGTTAAGATAAATGATCAGGACCTGGAGAGTGTACATGAAATAAAATATTTAGGTTTTATGATGGACCATGAACTGAAATTTAATAGTCACATAGATTACATATGTAAGAAAATTGGAAAAAAGTGGTTTTTTAAGAAGAATTTCACCATTTCTGTCAATGCATACTAAGCTTACGGTTTACAATACATTAATTCTACCACATTTTTATTACTGTTTTTCGCTAATTTATACAGGTTGTTCTAGAGCTAGTTATGAACGATTAAAAATTATTCAAAACAAGGCGATGAGAGTAATTCTGAGATGCAATAGGTATACTAGTGTGAAGTTGATGACAAATTGTTTAAATTGGTTAAAAATTGAGAAGTTTATGTATGTACAAATAATGATTTTCATCTTCAAAATTATCAATAATCTCTTACCGCAATATTTACATAGTAAACTAGTGCCAATCTCACAGATACATGATAAAAACACAAGATCAGCAAATTCAATTAATTTTTATGTGAAAACAACCATTAAAGGAAGTTCAATGAATAATTTATTCCATAAAGGTGTTGTAAAATTTAATAACTTACCACAGTACATAAAAGTAAGTCAAAATGTAAAAAAATCCAAAGTCATTGATTATATACATTACACACTACAGAAATATAGTGGATCATATTTATATATTCATATTCATATTTAAAGTCACTAGTATTATACTTTAAATTATTTTGGGGTTACTTTATACATATTTCTGTTTATTTATGGTACAGTTTGTTTGTTTATACTTTTTTATTTATATTACTTATTGTACATTTCTATTTATGTTATGTTTACATCTTATATATTTATATACTCATATTTTATAATTCACAATTTACTTTTTGCATTGTTTCTCGTTTTATCTAATTATTTTTTTATCATCTGTTTATTGAATATGCATTTTTTAATTGCCAACATTATTTATGATAAATAAAGCATAATAATAATAATAATCCATTACAATCAATCAATATCATTCTATTAGTATAGGAAAAAATACACAATAAAGTATAAATTTAGTTTTATTTACTTACCAAATTTAAATCAACTAATAATCCAAAATCAGCAAGTTTATAATGCCCATTTTTCATCATAATATTCCCTGGTTTAACATCTAAGTGTAACAAGTCCTTTCTATGTAAATAGTTCAAGGCCTGACACATATCATAAAGTACATCCCATAACAAATCTTCTTGAATATCACTGTTCCTTGTTGCATAGTCTGACAGACTAAGTTGACAAGCTTCTAACAACATAAACACTTCACAACCTTCCTCCCAAGCCATGTAAAATTGGACACAATTTGGATGAACACCAACCTTTTCATTATTTCTAATTTCAGCATATCTGTCATGAAAACTAATCATTGGTTTCAGTCTTTTAATAGCATATTGTTGTTTGTCATAGGCTCCTTGTACTCTATAAACTTTGCCAAAGCTACCTTCTCCAATCAAAGAATGAGTAGGGTACATTTGTTCAAAATATGTCACATCTAGGGTAGGATTGTAGTTTGGACTTAGTTCAACTAGAAAATATTAAATAAATGCTCATAGGTAGGTGTAATAATAGTGCATCTAAAATATAAAACTAAGCAATTATTATCTCTAGTCAATCTTGGTTATAAGATATAAAAATATAGTTTCAAAAACAAAATTAAAAGTTATGGAGGGAAACACTTTTAGTGGTCATGTAATAAAATTGACATTCAAACAAACATAAAGTTCCAAACAAACTATTCATCCAAGTTAAAATGTTTGCAAGTATCAAAACATTTAAAATAAGAAGTGAGACAAACTTCAACTGACATAGGAATAGGACAGTCCATGTGACCTCACAAATATTGACAGTAACCCTGAGATACAGAGTACATGGTTTTCAATAGTTATCTAGATAGATTTGAGTTTTGCTTAATTGCTTTTTTTTGAAGTGGGCTTAATAGCTTTGAGCTTATTTTCTGCTGTAAAAAGTGCATCAACATATTTTGTGGTCTCCGCTTAAACAAAACTTTTATATTTTAAATTACTGCCAAGACCTAATATTTTGTTGCCTTTTGACTTGTCTATTTCAATGGATAAAAGTAATTACTTCAACACCCTTCGAAAGCAAATTCAAGAGTGTTACTTGGGAAAGTTAACTTTAAAAAACTCAGTGGACCTTATCTACTAAAATTAAAATTTAGCCAGAGTAGCACATGTGCAAAATTTTCAAGAATCTTAGATTTTTTTTTTTTTTATTACACCACATTTCTTAGCAATCAAAACAAACAGTTCTATAGGCTAATTTGTTGGCTCTGGAACAGTGTGTTCCTATTGGCGTGGTGAGGTCTTCTCCAGTGAGGCTACCCCTTTAATCATTTTTCAGATCGGCTGGCCAGTTTCTTTTGAGTCTTCTGTCAATTTGCGGTTCTATTAGGGGATGGAGTAGAGGGTTGCTGTGCGATTCTAGTCTTTTGTGGTGCTTATTACTGTGTTCTGTAATTACATCCTGTATAAATGGTATTCTTAGGTCTTCGTGGAGTGTTAGATTTGACACGTACCAGGGTGCGTCAGTTATCATACGTAATATTTTAGACTGGCTTCTTTGGATTATGGTTATGTTCGACTTGCTCGCACATCCCCAGAGTTGTATACCGTACGTCCAGATTGGTTTGATGACAGCTTGGTACACGAGTATTTTGTTCTCTAGGCTCAATTTCGATTTTCTGTCTATTAACCAGTGTAGGTCTTTTATTCTTAGGTCAATTTGTTTCCGCTTCTTGAGTATGTGTTCTTTCCAGTTGAGTTTTGAGTCTAGGTGCACTCCTAGATATTTGGTGCTAGGGGATTGTGTAAGTTGGATGTTATTAAGTGTCACTGGAGGGCACTGTTCTTTTCTCAACGTGAAGGTCACTTGGACTGACTTTTGTTTCATTCGTTTTGATCCGCCACTTATGTAACCAAGTTTGAATGTTGTTTAGTTGTGCCTGAAGAATCGAAGACGCTGTAGCTGGGTTTTCGTGGGCTGCAAGAACGGCGGTATCATCTGCAAAAGTTCCAGTGAATGTTTCATTGTTGGTTGGTAGATCTGCTGTATGTAGTACATACAACAGCGGTCCAAGAACACTGCCCTGCGGTACCCCGGATTTAATTGGAAAATTATTGGAAAGACTTTCATTCATTCTCGTTCGAAATTCTCTGTCGCTTAGGTAGGATCTCAATAGTTTCAGGTAGGTGATGGGAAGATATTTCTTTATTTTGAATACCAGACCTGTGTGCCAAACCTTGTCAAAGGCTTGACTAATATCCAAGAAGGCAGCTGTACAATACTGCTTGTTTTCCATTGCTGTATTTATGTTATGAACTATTCTATGAACCTGCTGGACCGTGGAGTGCTCTTTCCGAAAACCAAATTGGTGGTGAGGAATCCATTCTTCTGTTTCCGGATCTGAATTGATTCTTTGTAGCAGCAGTCTTTCAAGTATTTTTGATGCCATTGGTAGCAAGCTTATTGGCCTGTATGAGGTTACTTCGTTTGGATTTTTGCCCTCTTTTGGGATTAAGATTATTTCAGCTGTTTTAAATAGCTTGGGCCAGTAGTTTAAGCGTAAGATGGCATTGAAGATAAGAGTAAGGAGTATGATTCCTTTCTCTGGTAGTTCCTTTATCATCCTAGGAGTTATTTTGTCGAGTCCAGAGGCTTTTCGATTGTTTAAGTATTGGATTTTTTCTTGGACTTCGTCTTTGGTTAGTGGTTTAATTGGTGGGATGTTTTCTGGAATGTTGATTAGGTCACTTTCAATTTCAATATCTGGTGCGTCACTGTAGGGTGTAAATACTTGAGCTAGATGCTCAGCAAATAGCGCCGTTTTTTCATCGTCATTTCTGGCCCACTGTAGATTAGTTCCCTGCTCGTTTCTAATTGGGGGTACCTGGGTTTTAGGTTTTTTGGAATTTTTTATTGGTTTCCATATTGAGTTGTCTTGCCGGTTTAGATTCGTTATATAATATGTAAATGATCTTTCTTGTTCCTCTTTGAGTTTAGATTTTAATTGGTTACTTAGTCTATTCAGTGTGGTCTTGTCCGATGGGGCATTGCTACGATGCCATTTTGCTTTTGCCTTCCTTTTTTGGGCTACTAGCTTTTTAATTTCCGCTGGGATGTAGTGAACTTTATTACCTGTATTAGTTGCAGGGGTGGCATTTTGTGCGGCCTCTTAGATTTTTGACATTGTAAACTATATGTTTAGAACCTATGTATTCATATTTAATATTTTTTTATCCATTTTTCCATACTTCTTGTACCAAAACACCAACTTCTCTCACTGTTGTCAAGTTTTTATGGAAATTAATGAAAGGATATTTTATCCCTTGAACTATTACTACAACAACCAACTATTGAATAAAATCTACATATTTTCAAAAAGCTATATCTGACTATTTATAATAAAATGTATAATAAAAAGACTACAAAACAAATTCAACTAAATAATTGTTTTCCCCAGGGCAACTGTCATTAGTGTGAACTGACAATTATTGTTCGTATCCTATAGACCACCCCAGAACTTGCAACTTTGACATATCAGTCATATATGCTGGAGGGCACCCATATCAATTAGTTCATGTTTAACCTTTTGTATGATTTATTATGATTTTCTTGTGTTATTTTGATATATTTGTAGCACCTTAGTGGTGATATCAAAAACAAGCATGATGAAAAACCTCATATTATAGACAATACCTCGGACAATACTGATCATTTACGACCAAAGAATTTCCTTTTCTTCTAGTGAACTATTCAATTTAGTCGTAATAAACTTGGTAAACTGTTTAATTTCAATATTTTCTGTATGTTCCCTGTGGCATTACTTATTCTTTTTTCTTATTTTTTGGGAATCAAACCAGAATATTATGCTTTTTATTTTCTATTACGACGTTTCGGTAGCGTTGCAGCTACCGTTGTCAAGATGAATTAGTTTTCAAACAATTTTTGGCCCCTATCTGACACAACGAAGAAATTTGACAACTAATTTAATTTGAAGTAATAGTTTATATGCTGGTGCATAGCAAAGCTTACAAATATAACAAATAATTTTGGGGATATAAGCAAAGCAGATTAATGATGATACTTTAGTTGTGTAAAGCGAGGTAGGATATCTTAGTCATTATCATCTAAATGAACCTTTTAAATTGATAAATGAAGGACAGAGCATTAGAACTTTGTGTGCTCAATTTTTTTTGTTCAAGGTTCAACATTCACCAAGATTTAGAGAAAAACCTCATCCGGTTTCCCAATTGTGCTGTATGCAATTCAAAATATAATTGCATTACATTTGTTTTGAGTCATTTTTAACAAAATTTTTCTAGTTGACACTAACTAAACTTTGGTTTTAATGTGATAATGTGACATAGTGCTAATAAAGATAATTAGATAGAAATTGAAAATTGAAAAAAAAGATACTTTATCTTTTCCTCCTAGCATTATAGATATCTTTAAGAAGTAATTAAAGTCTTAAATTATATTTGTTGTTTACCAGTAAACTATGAAAACTAAATAGAATATATGCCAAACAGCAAAGATTGTTGGCATGTCAGTGATATCATTCTGGGATGGTATATATTGAAAAAAGGAACTGATCCTAATAGTCAGGTTAAGAATGTCATATTACATTACATTCTTCTGGTTAATTTGTATATATTGAAGTCAGATATATATCATGCCTGTTCTTCTTGTTCATATTCTACAATAAATATACAAATTAATTAAAAAATTTCAACATTTCACTCAAACCATGATATGAGTTCCAACATATAACATGCACAAGAAGCTGTATGCAATTCAGATAATTCATGATTTCAAGAATATATACTTTCCTGTGTGATATTTTGAGGTGGGTTGAATTCAGCAATAGACTAGATGATTGTCAAATATTCGAATCTTAATCTCCATTTCTAAATAATTAAAGCTATTTGAATAAAAATTTTCACCTCAAAATGTCACAGATGTTGCTAGAAAAATACTTTAAATTTGAATCTCTTATTGTTCTGCGTTACCCGTGTTGTTGAAATATATGGCCTTTGGTTTATCAAAAGCTCCATTGGAAGCAAGAATGCTTTTTTTAAAGATTTTATTAGGAACAGGCGGACATGGAGGTATTTTACGTTGTGCTAATTCCTAAAACAATAAAAATAAGTTATGACAATATACCGTTACTCAAAAATAGATTTTTAAATATATCAAAAGAATGGCCACTGCAAGTCCTTACATGTGTAATTACCTTTTTTGTTGATAATTTTTCGTCGGTTTTCAATTCATCTGGTAATGCAAATGTTC
This sequence comes from Galerucella pusilla, assembly GCA_910591695.1. Taxonomy (NCBI): domain Eukaryota; kingdom Metazoa; phylum Arthropoda; class Insecta; order Coleoptera; family Chrysomelidae; genus Galerucella; species Galerucella pusilla. The sequence goes on along the minus strand of CAJUYI010000016.1, from coordinate 506,587 downwards.
CTCGCTTACGGTTTGCCATTTTTGTAGTAACATAAAGTATTCAACAAAAAAATCACAACAAAACAAACTAAATAAAGAAGTCTTTCCTTTTTACATGACGCCTGCATCTACCACCATTATTTATCAACTGCGATGTTGTCAGTTGTCAATTAGGCTAAGGAGTAGTAGTGGGCGATATTTCGATAGCTGTTACAATTCACTAGTTCTAAACCAAAAACATCACTGGATATTGATACCACAGAGTACATGTGATTGATACATACATATACAATTGATGTTTATGTTTAATGGGTAAACTATAATACAAATTTTATTTTAACTCAAGGCACAAGATTTATTTAGCTGAAATCACTTACCAAAGTTATACTGATTAGTTAGTCATCTGCTATAATATTATTGTTCCGTCAAATGAACAAAAGATGTAGGTAGTATATAAAGTAAGTAGTATGTGTACATTTTTAATCCATTGTATACATTTTTCTTTAAAAAATCATGAATATAAAGTCTATTTAAAACAAGGAAAAAACTATAAACATAAAATAAATATTTATATTTCAAATCTCCATATTCATTATGAACTCCTTACTTGTATTCTGTTCTGTATTAATAAGATCTCGTATTCTGTATAAAATACACACTAGATAGGTACTAGATTTACTTTTCACAAGTTATATTCAAATTAGATAAGAAAAGCATGTGTCAGGTACTATTTTAAAAATAATATTAAAAATAACTTCAACTGCTAATGTAATTTAGCCACCTCAATATTAAAAATACGTGGGTGGCATTCTCTTTCAAATTTCCCGCGAAATAATAGGTCAAATGGCTAGTCTGCATCATTTTTTTTACCTATAGAGAGTGGCAGGTGTAAGGTCATGAACCTTATTTAATGTACTCGTTCTATTCTTATGTTCAATGAAAGGTCGAACTGCAATATATTAGGTATTAGCAAAACTAGTACCTTCGCTTATCTTATGTGCTACTCGAAATCATAATAAACTATGAAATTTTGTTAGTTATATTTTTAATGTTTATGCAGTTCCAACAATAATATGGATATGGAGCAAACCATAAAAACAGAAATGTTGGTGGACAAAAACAGAAATAGTTCTAATAACATGTGTTTAACTGTTGAACTTTGTGTTGTTTGTGGCGACAGAGCTTCTGGTAGGCATTATGGGGCTATTTCTTGTGAGGGCTGCAAAGGCTTCTTCAAAAGGTCAATTCGTAAGCAATTAGGATATCAGTGCAGAGGCAGTCAAAACTGTGAAGTTACCAAACACCATAGAAATAGATGTCAATATTGTAGACTCCAGAAATGTCTGGCTTGTGGAATGAGAAGTGATTGTAAGTAATTTTTGTTGTTAAACTTATGTATCTATAGTTACTTAAAAAATCGAGCATGGATGAAAATTGAATAAATTCAAGTTGGAATTTAATGTTCTGAAAAGCATATTTATTATTTATTTAATAATATGTATGATACATTTATCAAATGTCCATAATGATTATTAGAAATATGTTAAAATATATTTTTATAACTTCAACATTATAGCAGTATGAATCATTTTTCAGATTTTCTTAATAATTTTTCAGCTGTACAACATGAAAGAAAGCCTATTATTGATAAGAAAGAATTCTCAAATAACACTGAGATTAAGTTTAATCAAAATGCAGTAAACGCTGTGAACAAAATATTCATTAGAAAAGATTTAAACTCAGAGTATGGCCTTCTTCCTCCATTCTGTCCTAGTGATTTAGGCCTACAATTTTTAAATAAACGAATTGGTAAGCTATATGTTTTTATTCAAAGTTAAATTCTTTTGAGGTTTAGTTGCCTTGGTTGCATTACATCTTTTATGATTTGTACATCATATTTTCAAGTTATTCCTGGTCAGTAAATTTCGTACTATAAATAATTGGAATTTTCCAGCTAATAGTACTACAGCTCCAGAAACTTTTCACCTATCCCCAAGTCAAGTAAGTGTAGAAGATGATATTTCAATGGATAGTATTAATGCTAGTACAGAACTTAGTGATGCTCTATCTAGTGCAAGAGATAAACAACTTATTTCAAAAGCTTTAGATACTATGGCAAGAGTGCAGTGTTTGAATGGAACTGATTTAAATGCATTAACTAGTGAAGAAAAGTGTTTTGATTATGACGGACCTATTCTTCAGGAGCAAAATATGTCTTTTAATTTGTTGATACCAGGACCTGTACCTCCATATTTAAATATTCACTATATTTGTGAAAGTGGCTCCAGATTATTATTTTTGTCAGTGCATTGGGCTAAAAATATTCCAGCGTTTCAGTATTTGAGGTAATATAATTGAATTTTTATTGGAAATGAACATAAAAATGAAAAAGATGCAAATTTAAGTGATTTTTTATGTAATGTGATGAACAGAATATGTTCACAAAGATGGATAAAACTATATCCATATACTTGAAGTTCACGTCTATAGTTCATTGTCTATAATGTATGCAATTCAATAAATGCTATTATTTTATAATTATTATGCAGATGCATTTCCTTTCTTTATATATTGGTCTTATTTTTATTAACTATTTGTTTATTTTCTTGTTTTAGTTCTGAAACACAAATCTGTCTACTAAAAAATTGTTGGTCAGAACTGTTTACCCTAGGATTAGCTCAATGTTCACAGTCTTTATCATTGTCAACAATTCTCTCAGCACTGATAAGCCATTTGCATGCATCCATTGCCCAGGATAAAATGACTGCTACAAAGGTGAAACAAGTCACAGATCACATAGTAAAACTTCAAGATTTTGTTACTACTATGAACAGGCTTCATGTAAATGAGCACGAATATGCTTTTCTGAAAGCAATTACATTATTTTCTGCTGATCAACCAGACATATTATTGAGGAAATCTATTGAAAAGTTGCAAGAAAAGTCTTTTCAGGGATTAAGAACTTACCTAAGCATCAATTTTCCTGATGATAATGACCGATTTCCACGGTAAGTTATGAGAATAGTTGTGTAAAAAAAGGGTGTAAGAATTGGAAAGAGACATTATCATCATACTTCATCAAAAAATAGGCCTCATCTAAATAATCACTGTTTTGAATAATGTTATTATTTTCATTAATCAATTATTTACTATTCTATATGTTTTCATATTTATTTGTATTTGTTATAGATTACTCCTATGTTTACCACCACTAAGAGCAATTGAATCAAGTATTTTAGAAGAATTATTTTTCGCTGGCTTAATTGGGCAGGTTCAAATTGATAGTGTGGTTCCATATATCTTAAGGATGGGAAACAATATGTCTTCCTCAAGTAGTAATAGACAAGTGAAAACAGAGCATCATCTAGATGATTTTTTATGTAAATAACAGTAGATATCCCCCCTTTATAGAATTCGAAGTGATTTTGCCCACATCGGATTCCTCGTAAAACTAAATGCATTGGCGTCGATAATGTATTTTATAAGGGGTATGGGTATATTTTAAGTGTGTGTGTGTGTGATTTTGATTTGCGTTTGCAGGGTAATTATCCCATCTACCCCACTACATCTATGTCGTTGCTTATTTTTGATATCATTTATTTCTGAAAAGTTTGATATAGATTCCGTTACGTTTCATGTTCCAAATCACACATATTTATTTCAGATCTTAACATATTCCTCATGTTTGATCTTTATCCTTAAAAATGTATTTATTGTCATTGAGATTAGAGAACTAGATTTGGAACATTATATACATTATATATAGTGATCTAACTTCTACTTATATGTATATTTTATGTTTCTGTACTTATATTAACGTGGTGCAATTTTTTAAATATGTTTTGTGTTTTTAAATATTATGGACAGCTTGTATTGTAAGATAAGAAGGTAATTTAAAAAGAATTCATTCTCTTTTGTAATTTGATAAAACTGAATCATTTTTTGCTATATTTTCAACCGAAGCAGAAGTAGGAAGTAGAAGAGATTTTATAAATGAAAGTATCATCTATATCCTTAAGTTCAGTTATGTAACTTGGATACTTGTTGGATGATACTTTTCCAATTATTCCGTTCTTTAGTCTTTTTGTTTTGGTGTTTGTAATATGCAAGTTTGTCGCTTATGCTAAGTTATTTACTACTGTTGTTACATTTTCTTCTATTTGTTTTTGTTTCCCTCACATCCATCTCCCTTGAGATGGATTTTCATTTGCTCTTGGGTGTTAATCAAATAATTCTTGAGGTATACTTGTTCTTCTGAATGCAGTAGCGGATTTACGAGCAGGCTGAAGTCTAGGAAATTTTTTTTTCTTACAGAAACTAGTAATATTCATATGTATACAGGGTGATTCATAAGTAATAGGCCAAATTGTAAATCTACGTTCAGAAGGCCAAAATAATAATATTTTCATTAACAATAATGGGTCTTAGTCTGCTCCTTACTGAGGTACAGGATGTTAAAGCGGAAAAAATAAAATAGATTTTTGTTAATAGATCAGCTACTTTTCTACATAATGACTTGAAAATTGGGTATGAACTAGTTTTTATAAGGGTAAACAAGAATGTGTGAGATGATTTGAGTTAACTCGTAGATGTCGCCACATGCGCCATATGAATTAGATGAAGTCAGCTAAAAAATTTTTATCGCTCATCATTTTACAACTTACTTATTTAATTTGGATAGCCCCATCATTTCTGTAGAAAAAAGCTGTACTTCTTTGATCTTCAAAATATTAACGATTTTCGAGATATTTGAATTTTACTAATTCACTACACTACACCGTATTTCAGGCGGAAATTTACGCCATTGTTTCATGTGTGGAGAGAGTGGAGCAAGCCAATCTCATACATAGAACAATAAAAATTTTCTCGGACAGCCAAGCGGCTTTAAAAGCACTTAGCTCTTGCCGTGTAACGTCGAAATTGGTTTTAGACTGCCAAAAAAGACTCCTCAATAGGAGAACTCGATAAAGTATTGCTGGTCTGGATCCCTGGCCATTCTGGCATGGAAAGAAACGAGAAGGCAGACTTTCTTGCAAGGGAGGGTGCCGCACGTGTTTCTATCGGCCCAGAACCCACAATTGGCATCGCAATAAGTTTTGCCAAACAAACACTAAATACCTGGACAGCAAGAAGAGCTTTAGACTTCTGGCATAATTTACCAGGATTGGTTCATTCAAAGGCTTTTATACATCCTTCGAAGTATGTCTTCAAACAAATGTTAGACCATAGCAGGCATGACCTACGTTGTCTAACAGGCCTTTTAACAGGCCACTGTCATCTGAATCATATGCTAAAACTTGGACTGTCGGAAGATCCGACTTGCCGTCTTTGTTTGGGAGATGATGAAACAGCAGAGCATATAATTTGTGCCTGCCCCGCCGCGGCTCGAATCAGGTATCTGATGTTTGGCAGGGTCTCTCTCTCGCCCTCGGACCTGAAATATCATTCACCAAATAAAATAATCGGCTTTGTTAAAAAGCTGAATTTGTTTGGTGAAATCTGAATAGGTGTGAGCCACAATAGACTCTTGTGAGTCGCAGTGGAGGGCCTTATAGACCCACTCACCACAAACCTAACCTAACACTACATTTCACGGTGGTCGACGTAGCATTAATCTGTTAAGACACAAGCATTATTAGCTGGCGTACAATAAATGTGTTTTATTACGTAATTTTTGTATGGTTTCATTTTAATATTATTATCAATTACGGTTAGGTAAATGTCAACATTCCATGGCATGCTTGTGAAATGTAGTGTAGTGAATTAGTAAAATTCAAATATCTCGAAAATCGTTAATATTTTGAAGATCAAAGAAGTATAGCTTTTTCTACAGAAATGATGGGGCTATCCAAATTAAATAAGTAAGTTGTAAAATAATGAGCGATAAAAAATTTGTAGCTGATTTCATCTAATTCATATGGCGCATGTGGCGATATCTACGAGTTAACTCTCACACATTCTTGTTTACCCTTACAAAAACTTGTTCATACCCAATTTTCAAGTAATTATGTAGAAAAGTAGCTGATCTATTAACAAAAATCTATTTTATTTTTTTCGCTTTAATCCTGTACCTCAGTAAGGAGCAGACTAAGACCCATTATTGTTAATGAAAATATTATTATTTTGTCCTTCTGAACGTAGATTTACAATTTGGCCCATTACTTATGAATCACCCTGTATACCCAAATGCTGTTAGTTCCACACAAATTTTGTTGAGTTGTAAAAATAATCTGGGATCTGATACATTTCCACATAATAACTACGGGGAAAAAGTGGAATAGTTCCTTGATCATGAATTTGCATTTCATTAGACAAAACAATTTTTATCAAGAACTAGAGTATCGAATTGTAGAAGAGATAATCAAAGTAGAGACAGCAAAATTTTGAATAGCCTACACTGATGAAAATGTGTAAATCAGCCACTGTGCTCCTTGTGTCTGATTTCTCGTTTCTGAATTCAATGACATACCCCAATAGAAAATACAAGTTACTTATTAAAATCATCAATAACTATAATCTGTTTATATAATTGCAAGTCGCCAAAAATAGAGAAAATTGATGAATATAGCAAATTAATGTTTTCAATTTTATCCGACTAATATAGGTTTAAGAGTTTTGCCAAAGAATGAAAAACATTTGTAGAATTCTGTAAGTTGTTGAAAATATTGAAAGAGTAATAGTTTTGTAATAAGTTTTACAACACACATTTGCCTCACAAAATATTATTTTATATCTTTTCTTAGTTCTTAATACTTTGTAGTAATTATTTTGTAATTTTCTTATCGTATAAAAAATTTAAGCGTAATATAAGGTTCGTTCCAACCTACGATAAAACACCGTTCCGGAATCGTTAGGAATTGTTTTATACGCAGGCGCAAACTTTGCACTGTCCCAGAACTGATAGAGGCTGGAACGGTTTTAGGCGTACTTTATTATCGTTTAGCGACCGTTTTGCTTATGTAATAGTAACGGACAACAGACGAAACAAATTACTGATAGATTTGTATAGCAATTATTCAAGAAAAGTGGGTACCTACGTCCGAAATAAAAAATCAAAAGATATTCTCATTTTTAATTCTTGGTTGGTGTAAAAGTAACGTCCTCATCCTCACTGGATTCTTCCAATAAAAAATCGCTATATAGTTCGTCATCCATAGGTATTTTCCGAGTCACACATTTTTAATTTAAGCTCATATTAATTTTTAAGGGAGGTTACTACTCTTTTTATGACGTCTTACCTCTTCAATAATTTGTTTAATACTTAATTTTTGATTTCCTATCATAATAGTTGAGTTGCCAACAAACACTTCATTTACGTCAATCTATAAAACAACAATATTTAAAAACAATTGACAAAATACTTACTAACAGCGCAGTCCTAACTAACCTAACCTAACTAACAGTCCTTACAGTTCTTTCTTTCGATCGAGTATCGAAATTACCGTTCCGTTGCAGCTCTAGAACGATCACAAAAGGGTTGGAGCGCAAATAGAACCGTAATATTACGGTCACGAATAGCTTGGAACGGCATTAACTATATGCCATTCTAGAATGGTTCTTTGCGAGGTTGGAACGAACCTATATAAATTACGTTGGTTTTTTATATAACGCACTTTGTTAAAAGTATATTAATACTTGAATAAGACAATATTAATATTTTATCCAGAAAAATTATAAATATTTACTTGTATACTTAACATTTGAAATTATTTTTCAATATTTGTACTTCTTAATAGTTTCCTAAATCTTTTGACTGCACGTAAACTATAGATAGTATGTTTTTTATTAGAATTCATTTTTTTTGTTATATCCATTTAGTAACATATATCCTTAATTGAATTCATTCTATAATGTATATCTCTACTAGCCATTATAATGTCAATGAAAATAATATCCTTGATGTACCTACTTATGGCGGTGTCTTTACTATAATGTGCAAGACTCATGGTCGATCGCAGCAATGGTAGCCTCTTGCCTACACGTCAAGCGGAACCGATAATGGCTACATATAGACTGGAACGCAATGGGAATTTGCAAGAAAGAACCATCATCAACAGTCACTCCAGAATAACAGTTGTTATAACAAACTCTCTTTTTTAAATAAGAAGTGACATGCAGGCCATAATTAATGACAACTCCTTTCCCTGGTAAACCACAATAGACTAACACTTTGGGTACAAGGGTATTGTAAGCAAGAGTTTGAAATTGCATTAATTGGTCATAAACCAGAATTTGGTAGATCAGAAAAATGTTTTTACGCTTTTAAATTATCACTGATCACGATTCTGTCTGTGATGGTAATCCATAACGATCTATTTTTTAGAATAAAGTGAGCTCTCTGTCACACTGTTGGGTTGTAAGCCTTTTTTTAATATTTATACTTTTTTTGATGGAACCATAAAGGGTTAATATACTATAATATTGTAAACATTAATGTACCTCAAGTTAATGTCTAGTCTTTTCTAATGTCATTATTCCAAACAAAAAACATGATTAAGATGCTGTTTTCTTAAAGTCAATCTTAACGCTTTTGAATTTTGTAACTGTCGATTGAATCATTTAATTAGATATATTGGTATTTATTTAACGCCAAATTCAAATAGGGTTAAATGTAGCTGGTCAAGTAAATGTTGAAAAATGTTTTCAAATTATTAACTATTTACATAAAATCTCTTATATTGGCTTGGTCCAAGTTTATTGATTGGAGATGGTAAACACTTTGGATATTCAAATGTAAAATTAATGGCATGCACATCCTGAAAGGAAAGGGTATGAATATCTTCTTATTCTTTAACACCAGTCAAAAACTGTCTCGTGCAATTTTAGATATTTTAAATGTACGATCTATCGTAATCTGGAAAACAATTTGTCTGTCACATACCAACATAAAAAATGCGTAATCTATCCATATCTATTTTTCCATGCAATCACATTAACATGTCATTGGTGTTTTAGCATTTGATCAAAATTTATACTTCAGTACATTGAAAATATTAACGTTGTTGTAAAAAATAGTTCTTTTTTACCCTCCTTCGATTATACCAATATAGATTTATGATTATCATTATTTTTTTACTAATCACGAGTTTTGTTCTGAGAATGTTGACAATAAAAAAAATATGCTGAAGCTACTTCCACAGTCTTTAAAATTTGAGAGTTCCAATAGGTACCCATTGCTATCATTTCCAACTGTAGAGCCCATGATTACAAGAAATATTTCAATTAATGAAATTATCCCTTTGGTAAACGTGGGCTTTATCAGATGAAATTATACCTATTGCCACTCTCAAGCTGCAGCTAGCCGAAGGAACTTGGTATGGTATGTGCACTATATTATAATTGTAGCATGTAGGGCAAACAATTATCCTTTTCCACTTCGAATGTGGGAACTAATGCTTGGAGGAAAACATATATTTTTGATAAATATTCAATTACAAAAGCATGAAAATAATCAAAATATGTGTTGATACAAAAAAAATAAACTGATACGTTCACCATATTAGTATGGACATTAAAATCAGTAATTCATTAGAAACTGCTACTTTTTATTGATATCAATGAATGAGTCACATCCAGTTCTAGAGTATGCTAAACTTACTGAACTAACTTTTACTATACAAAACAGTAGCTAAGTTGTGCTTATCTTTCATATTATGATTTTTACGGGAATATTTGGTATGGAACTTTATTGCTTGAAACTAGAAAAGTAACAGCATAAAATCGCCAATATAAAATCCTTATCCATTTGCATTTCCACCACAGATGTTGCCATGCATTTTCTATGGTTCTCCAATATTTGAAAAGCAAATTCAAAATAATGAAATGATCTATTGAGATGTTGGTTTCAAATAAAGTTTTTACTAATATTGTGCATTACTTATGTAGTCTTTTTAATGATCTACAGTTTGGAACAAGCAATTGATAAAATTATAATCTGTAATGTTTATTTTATTTATATATATATATATATATATTTTAAAAATTAGGTATATTTTGGAAATATTTTGTCATGTCTACAAATATTTTGTATATTCGAATTTGTTTATATTCAGTAAGGATTAATTCTACCCACAGTGCAACTTTGAAGATTACTGGAATATGTTTCTTTTGTACTTGTGATATTATTTTTAACAAATTGTGAGTTTGGTGCAAACATGGCATTGAAAATTTCAAATCACTTTTAACCATGATTTCGTATTAGTATTTTAGAAAATTGAGACTAATCTATGTTCAATGACATTTCCTATCTTGAGTGTCCAATTAGTAAGAGAATTAATGAACTCCATGTTTGTAAAAAATCTTATCTTTATGTGGCAAAGTTGGTTGGAGAATTTATTTTAGTGCAATGCACATTTTCACTATGTGATAAACGCAGAAGGTGACGTGCCTTTGAATTCAAAATACTTTAGACAATATTGTATATACCTTAGCAACAGTATAAAAGTATTTTTTTTTTGAATTACATTACATATTTTCTACTAATTTTGTGTTTATTTTTGTCCATTGTGGTATTTTGCTGCATGTTAATATGAACTCATAAAGCATATTACAGTACCTACTGTGTGCTTATACCATCAACTTTACATAATTTATAATTCTATGTAATATCATCTCAACACTATCTTTCATTTATCCCAATCCTTGATTGATTTATTAAATAGTATGTCCAGTCAGAGACTTCAAGTTCTCGTCACCTCAGTCTTTAGGCTTTTTGTACTCTTGCAATAAAATGAACAGACTGGTTGTCCTTATCAGAGTCTTCTCATTAGATTTGGAGAAATCCTCTCTTTAGCGCTAGACGTCTGCGAACTGGGGGCTACAAAACAGTCTAACCTATAGAAGTGAAAGTCCAATAGGATTACCTAGAATGAAAAATTGAGGTGTCAAACCCATCCACTGCGATCGCTGAAATTCTTCTTTCCTTAGTCTGGTTTTTGGCCTCAGCTGCCTTGCCTATTTCGACTACTCAATTGCAACTAGCGCTTCAGGTGGATGGGTTTAGAACTATTTCATAGCGCTTTTTTTAATGGAAGTTTGTTTTTTGAATGACTAATGCCCGATTCCACTAACCATTTCCTAAAGTCAGGTAATACCTAAAACGAATTTAGGAATTCCTAAATGCAATTTACATTTTACCACGCGCTAAGTAATGTCTAAGAGTGATAATATTACGTATCTCCCATCACTTTTTGATCAATCCTGAAAGGGTTGTAGGAACAGTTTTGCTAGTTAGGCCCCTTTTTGTCCCAATAACAATATACCTATTGTGTTTCAAAATATCTGTTGCAAACTTTGTAGGATTTATAAATCTGTTCAGCGCTCAATTCCTTTGGTTTTGGATTGCGAATAAAGGCAACCCATTCATTCAACAACAAAGGGTCATGTTTGGGAAACCGATGTCGTTTTGATGTAATGTCTGTACACCCAGGAACCCAACATTTCACACCAACCATTATAAATATTATGAATTATCACACTTGATGAGACTTACAGTACCTAATTAAAACACAAATAACAACAGCAAGTGGCAAAATGAAATCTATAAAAGAGTGACAACTATATGACAGCTTTGATGAATTTCAAAATCTTTTCTTCTTTTCGTGCTAAAGACCTTAGCTGCCAGGCCTGTTTCGACAACTCAATTGCAACTAGCGCTTCAGGTGGATGGGTTTGAAACCTCATTTTTGTATTCAAGGTCATCCTATAAACTTTCACTTCTATAGGTTAGACTGTTTTGTGCTGGGGGCATCCTTGGGATTTCAGTGCTAGAAGATTATCGGAAACAATAAGGATCTAAAAACAGGTGTCGATAACGTGGATTTCTGCCTGGAATACGGGTGCAAACATCCTCAAAGATGCGTAACTATGATATTGCATCTGGATTTATATTAAACTCCGCTAAATCACCTCAGATATTTATAGATGTACCTAACTATATTATGCGCAAAAATAAACTGCAACTCATAAGGCGTTTTCGGAAACTTACTCCGACTCACTAACTCGATCCAGAGAGGTCACGTAATGAATCTCTCCGATCACCTACCCGGGAACTATTAGTATACGAACTAATAGGTTTCGTTTTTGATCTGACAGCTAAAGTCATAACAAAACATACATCTCTTCTTCAACTTCGTCATCATCTTCGGAAAAATAATCAAATGCCAACGCCGTTAATGTAGCAAGGCCCCTTTTGTTCATGTTTGATAAAAGCAATATATTTCGTTACCACCAAAAGAATTAGGTTATGTTATATTACCCTTCAGTAATGCGCATGCGGTGCCTATAACGTCTCTACCGACCTACCTCTCGAGGTGGGTTACGAAAAGTGAACCTGGGTCAGTCATCTTGTCAACAACTCGGAAGTTTCCGAACACAGGTAGGCAACTCGGGTTAGGTAAACGAACGTGCAGGTTAGGGATCGTGTCAACCCGAGTAAGTTTCCGAAAACGCCTATAGAGAATAGTATATTCTTCAACGAGTGCAGAATGATGGCTATTATTCACGCGGATGAAGTTTCCAAAACGAGGGAGCGCAGCGAGTGAGTTTTGGAATCATCCAAGTGAATAATAGCCATTCTACACAAGTAAAAGTCTATACTTTCTCCACGACTAAAAAAGAAAAAACTTCCAGTGAGGATCGAACCTCGATCGTCCGCGCCATAGTCAACCACCACTAGGCTATAGAGCATATTTATAAAAATAAAAATATAAGTAAATAAATATATATATAATAAATAAATATACAATATACGTAACTCATATTTTTAATCGGAGCCCTTACATTTATAAATGAAATTAATTCCGGGGGAGTACATATTCACTATCGCTACTGTTGTCCATTTTTTTTTCTTATAATACGTAAAATTATGATTTTATAATTATTTTGACGTTTCAAACGACGCGCTGTCAGAAGCGATTTGCGTTCTTAGGTATTTGACGTTTTTAAGAGACGATTTGATTTATTCATTTTAGCGTGAATTCTGATAATAAAAGCATGTGATTGGCTAACGAGAGTGAATTCTTTTTATTATTCACTGGTGTGAAGAATTTATATCATTATGCAGCTAAATATGTAAAAATAATTTGTGCATTATTATTTAGTCGTTGAGAAATAAATTCATTTCTCTATGCGGCAACTGTAATATCAATCTTATCCATTTTGGTGGGTAGGTATACAGAGTTTCTCAGCCATAAATGGTCAAAGCCAAAGCTTAAGAATCAGTAGCCTCAGGGAAATTTACATTTTTTCATTGTATCTTCCTGGCATAGGAAGATTAAAATACATTTTTTCGATTTATTTAGGTATATTTGTCAATTATCAAGCATATAAATTCATTTATTATCATACCATTTAGCATAATGTTGAAGTAAATCAGGATGGTACTTGGCCCACAGAATAGATCACTTTTTTTGTTGATTCCAGAGACAACCAGGTTGATTCCTTCTAAAAAATCAGTTTATTATATCTTACTACAACCTCCTACTTCCGATTAGAAAGTGGCTAGACATTTGACAGCCACCCTGATGAATTGATGCTAAACAAGCGTTCTTTGTACAGCACATATTTTGATCGTCTTGAGTTCTTTTGATTTGGTGCTTTCTTCGACATTGTTTTACTTGCTTAGGTATTTTAACAGCTATATCTGACTCTCTGACTGTTTATAGTTAAAAGTATTATTATAACAATACAAAACAACAAAATTACAAATCTAAAAACTATCCAAATAATTGCGTATCCTCAAGGCGACTGTCATTATTGTCAACTTGTCAAACAACGAGTTACCTTTATGTGCGTCTCGTCTATAATCATTTTAAGCAGTTTTCTGTAAAATTGGCTCAAAATATGAGGAAAAAACATTTAAATATGAACATATTGTTGTGGACATATCTACGAACCATTCAAAAATTACAAATACGACTCTGTTGAATCAGCAGATCTGTGATGCTTGATAACCTACTCCTACTCCCTTTCCAAAAACCAACATGACACATGACAGTCACTCTACAACGTTTGACGTTAGTACTATGTATTATTAGATCCCGAATTTTGCCAAACCATTAATTTTTGTTTACCTACTGAAAGTTTAATTTCACAAAAATGCGATACGCATTAAGCTACATTTTTAGTGCCCTTGCTTGGTCAGCAATAATAATTTTTGGTAAGTCTTAAGTTTAAATATACATAGTATCACTAGTAGGTGTGTAAAGAAGCATGTGACCTAATCCGATGTTATATTTTAGGGCTTTATTATTGCCTTACTGGGAAAGGAGAGCAAATTAGTATAGCATGGTAAGTAATTTTGCATATTAAACAGGCTCAAAACAATTTGAACATGGGTATATTAATTTCTTCAGATACCTATCCATTGTCACATGACAAGTAACTTTCAATTCAAATTATTAAGTTATATTTTTTAAATTCATAAAGCTGTATATGCTATAAGCAGAATCTAGTTCATATTTTGTTGAATTATGTAGGATGTTTTGTTTTCCCATGGTGTCTTTGGTATGACAAACAAACAATATGCTCAACTAACTAGTTTTCGCTTATGGAAACAATGTCTATTTAGATTTAATATAAGGTGTTTCAAGCTACAAAGTAGTTGTCAGCTGAGTTTTCAAAATACATTCATATTGATAATTTGATTGGAAAATTCTTTAATTATAAATCATCTAATTTATTTCTTTTTTCTAACTCATTTGTACATATAGGTTTTTATTGAATGTTTCTCCACACATATGGGCTTCTCTTGGAATTGGTTTGGCAGTGTCATTGTCAGTAGTAGGAGCTGCAGCGTGAGTTTTTTTACAATTTAGAGATATATTCATTTATAAGTTTTTAAAACTTAATATATTTTTAGAGGAATTCACACCACAGGAGTTAGTATACTAGGTGCTGGTGTAAAAGCACCCAGAATTAAGACCAAAAATTTGATTTCCATTATTTTTTGTGAGGCTGTAGCTATTTATGGTTTGATTATGGCTATTGTTTTGTGTGGTAGTTGGAAGGTACTGTAGGTATTGCTTTACTATGACTAGAATATTTCTTTTATAAATTGATGGTCATTGCTAGGAACAGGCACTTCTCTATGTTTCTGAAGATTCTTCATTAATATGCAAAGCTTTTATTGAAAACATTGATAATTATTATATATTGACTAAATTAAAATAATTTCATTATATACCATTGATGAAACATATTCACTACATTTCAATGTTTTTTATGAATTCTAGACATAAATGAAAATAGATGGAGAAAATGTAACAAAAATAGCAATTGAAAATTATAATTAAAATCACTTATATCAACAAAGCAGACCAGCTTGAATCTTAATTTCCTGGTATGATTATAATTTATTGTTAATAATCTCATTTTAAACATATTTTAGAACTTTGATGTTGACGAATTCAACACCAATTATGAGGTCTTTTCTAAGAATCATTATGGAGCACATGTTATTTTTGGATCAGGTTTAACTGTTGGATTTGTAAATTTAGTGTGTGGATTTTGTGTGGGACAAGTAGGATCTGGAGCAGCCATATCAGATGCAGCCAATTCATCATTATTTGTAAAAATTTTGATTATTGAAATTTTTGGAAGTGCTATTGGATTGTTTGGCTTAATTGTTGGAGTATATTTGGTAAGAAAATTTTCTTAATTAGACCATTTTATTTTCTAAAATTAATAACTTTATATTGTTTGTACAAAATTGATCAAACCAAAATCAATAAAAGTTGTAGAAACAGTAACTTTCATAAGTTCTTCTTCATTTAAATTTGCCCTTGTGCAGAGAAAAATAAGCCACAAAAAAAAAAAAAAAAAAAAAAAAAAAAAAAAAAAAAAAAAAAAAAAACAATTATACCTAAAATACAAAACTGTATTATATGATAATTTGTTTACACAAATTTGTTGTATCTGGTATTAGTTTATTTGCAGCACCATTCATAACTTGGAAACCTAATACAAAGTACAAATTTTTTTCGGAAAGTCCATTATACTTAGTGTAGTATTATACAATTTTTATTTTTTCTTTCAGACTTCCAGGGGCTCAATGGCTTAGTTTTCATTGAAGTTATTCCAAAGAAAAGCACATTTTGTAAATATTGTGATCCACCAATAAATTTAAGCAAAGGCATATTCCAATAAACTGTGAAATAAGAAGATACAATGTGTCTGCTGTCATTGTAATATATCTAAAAAAATGAGATTTCATTTAATTGAGGGAAAACCTACACTTGTATATTTCAGATGTCACATTCCTATATTTTTAAAAGTCTTCAAATTCACAATATTAATAAGTTTAGAATTCAGTTGTATACTTAATCCCAATGTGGCAGTATTATTCAACAAATCATTAAACTGTAAAATTAT
Organism: Galerucella pusilla; assembly: GCA_910591695.1. Taxonomy (NCBI): domain Eukaryota; kingdom Metazoa; phylum Arthropoda; class Insecta; order Coleoptera; family Chrysomelidae; genus Galerucella; species Galerucella pusilla. The sequence continues at coordinate 490,237 of CAJUYI010000016.1, read as the reverse complement.
TGTTGGACATTTACTATTGCAAGGCTTCAGAGAAAATTTTCCAATTATTGACTGTATAATACAAAATCAAACAATGCTCTTTTGTGCAACCAAACTAGCTGATTTGGTCAATTTTCTTTGAGTGTTCATTTGTAAACTCTTGTCCTATTTAGTAGAGTCAATAAAGTTTGTTTTAGATTTACAGTAGATACATATGTGTTTTCTTTTCCTAGTTTAATGTACCTGTTCAGAAATTTAACATACCATATTGGAATATTAAAGTTTCAGTTTACTAATTGATTGTCTTCCTTAGAAAATCAATATCATTCATTACGTTGGGTTATATTCTTATTCACCTATTATTATTTTTATATTATTTGGAAAGTGAAGAAAATGAGGAAGATGAGCTACAGCACTATAGATAAGGACTAACAGCACTGCCAGAAAATGAAACCATGAAAACAATATATAGCTTAAAACATGATAAAGCAGCGCGACCAGATGGCATCGTTAATGAAATGTTACAGCAAGGAGGGGATGGCGATACATAAACTTATAGCTCAGAAATGGGAAACCGAAACCATGTCGCGAGAATGGAATGAAGTGCCTATATTAAAGAAGGTTATGCTCGAACTTTAGAAGAATTATATTATTAAATACTGCATATAAGATCCTTACAAGTATAATACTGACAGAGACTAAAAAAACATATTAAAACTAGTATAGAGAAGTACCAATTTGGATTTCGACAGGGGAGATCACCTATCAATGCAATCAGTGGCGGCTCATGAACTTGTTAAGAGAGGAGGCTGGACATGAAAATATACTCTACTCAGCCAATTAATTTAACCTTTGCGCAGCGACCGTACCAGCTACTTCAGTGACAAAATTAATTGTTGCCCAGCAAAAACCAACGTGGAGGTATAGAGTTTCTCTTGCAAAACATTTTTTTTGTTCTCATAATCATTGTGCAGTGCTATTTTATCAAAAAATTTATATTTTAGAACTAAGTTACCTAAAAGTGTATTGGAAAACTCTTTTGAAAAACATACGAATGAGCTTTTATTAGTCAAGGCGGTAAAAGATGGCGGGCGAAGCAAGTTCGCTTTCACCTGCTCCTGAAGAGATCGTTAATATTATGTGCAAGTACTGTTCAAAAAAAGTGAAAAATAAAGTGATGTGCATAAAATGTGGTGACATTTTTCATCCAGCCTGTTTGAAACAGGCAAGTGAGTTAAAAAGGGCTGACTGCAGACATGAACCCAACCAACAGATGATCAACACTGAATTTACGGAAATAAATGAAGAAAATAAGTTGCTGAAACTAGCAATGGCTGACAAGGACGTTATAATTTCCGACAAAATCCGACTGATCAGCCTGCTTGAAGAGAAAATCACATATTTGGAAAATAAATTAACATCCAACAACAATCATATTTCAAACGCAAACCAGTCCAATGTTGGAGCAAAAAAACCAAAGTCATTAGCAGATAAAACAAATGACTCAAAAAATGCAACTTTTCAAGTAAGTGAACAATCAATACAAAACTATCAAAACAGACCAACATTAAATTTAAATACGGAAATTCCTAATATACAGGGTAATTCTAAAGTGCGGATTAACCAAGTATCACCAGAAATTATGAAAATCCAAACTGAACGGAAACCTCACAACGTTAAATAAAGCAGAGACTCCACACACATTAATTAAAAAGTCCTTCCAGCAGGAGCTTAACGGATATAAAAACTGCCATGTAATTTACACTGATGCCTCCAAATCAGATGATGGAGTGGGAGCTGCATTTAAAACCCCAAGCATCTCTAGCCAATTCAAACTGCCAACAATGAGCACAATACACACCGCTGAATTATTCTCAATACTCCAAGCAATAGTTCATGTCAAAAATATCAGCCAGTCAAACACATTAGTAATAACTGATTCACTAAGCTCAATCCAGTCGATTCAACAACTTTACACTAAACATCCAATAGTCAATCTTATCAAAACAGAACTAGATAATATAAAAAAACTAAATCTAAAAATTGGGTTTATGTGGGTCCCATCCCATGTAGGTATTCGTGGCAATGAAGAGGCAGATCTTCTAGCGCGGCAAGCTTCCACAAGTGAAAGATCGGTGAATGTGTCAAATGTTGTGCCAAGCGATTTTAAATGTTACATAAAACAAAAAGTGCTCAGTGCGTGGCAAAATGAGTGGGAAATGTCCAACTCCAAGCTCCGCGAGATTAAACGCGACGTGAAACCGTGGCGACAAAAAACTGGACTCAGAGAGGACCAGGTGAAAATCAATCGACTCCGATTAGGTCACACCAACTTAACCCATAAATTTCTGATAACAAAGGATGACAAACCAACCTGCAATATATGTAACAAAGACTTGACAGTGAAGCATATAATAAGTGATTGCCCCAAATACCTGGTATCAAGAAAACAAAACAAATTACCAGGCAATTTAAAAACTGTTTTGGGCGAGCAAATGGACGCAGAACTGATAGTTAAATTTCTTAAAGAAACCAGACTGTACCACCTCATATAATTATTTGTACATGTACCTATTACCTATTTTTGTCGCTAATAATCTTATTGGTTGGAGCGACGTTAAAGAACTGAAATAAATAAAAAAAAAGCCAATGAAATAATAAACCTTGCAACCGATGGTCATATTGAAAGAACTCCATTAGTACCAGCATTGAGCACATCAAGTGACAATGTAAGGGATCAATTTACGGTTGTAACAAGGAAAAAGAAGAAAAAAGATCACAAAATGGGTGGTGGAGATGGTGATGAAAACTTCAAAGGCAGTGAAGACATTAATAGAAAAATATGGCTATTTTTATCTAGAGTGCCAGATGCTGTTACTGAAGACAAAATAAAAATATACATAAAAAATCGGACAGACTCTCAAGATATTTACGTCAAAAAACTCCCAACCTTCTTTACCAAACCTGATAATCAAGCTTTCATGATAGGTGTGGAAACAAACCTGCAAGATTCCGTTTATCAAACAAGCTTTTGGCCAAAAAATATTTATTTTAGTCGTTTTAATTTTAAGCAAGGGCAAAGATTTTTAGATCATCCCCGAAACTCAGCAGACGCAAACCTAAGGCAAGACACCCTAACATCAACCAGTTAAAGATCTACAAATTTTCGACGAGGTGCCTCTCCAATAGAACCACCAATGTAGCGACATCAAAATACAAACTAATTCATTTCAATTCCCAAAGTCTAGCGAATAAAATCAATTTGTTAGAATTATTTTGCAGTGGTAATAATCCAACATTTGTTTGCATATCTGAGCACTGGTTGTGTTCTGATAAATTAACGAAAAATTTGATTGAAGGTTATAAACTCGTTTCCGATTATACACGAGAAAACAAAGCTCACGGTGGTACTGCCATCTTTGTTAAGTCAGAAATTTATCACGAATGTAATAACATTTCCTATCTGGTTAATTCTTCCTTGGAGATCCACTTTGAGTGTTCTGCAATCGAGGTAAAAAAGCATCTATGTATCCTTACCATATATCGTAGTTTCTCTGCTAACTCTAATACACAAATTTTCCTGGATAAACTGGTAAGTACTTTGGATTGTGTAACTACTAAATATCCATACGTCATTGTATGTGGAGACTTCAATATTAACTTTATTGGAACAAATCATTATAAAGAACAACTGTTTGATATTTTTGAAATGTTCAATCTTACTTTGTCGTACAATGAACCAACACGTGTTGCAAAATATGGGAATACAATAACATCTAGTGGACTTGACTACATTGTTAGTAATATTGGAAATGTTATTGGTAAGGTCACCAGTCTAGGTGTCTCAGATCATCATGCACAAGTTATTACGTGGACAATGCAAAACTTGATCAACAATGAGGTAAATACCTACATATTAGCACGAAAGTTTAACACCAACACCCTATATGAATTTAAAAATATTTATGTGAGGTCTGATCTTGAACAGTGTCAGGAGTCACTGCCTTTAACACATTTATGTCAAATTTTCAATGGTGTTTTGATGTAGCATTTCCAAAATGAAAAATATTTAAGCAAGTTCAAAAAACAAAAAAAGTTCCGTTTTCACCACAACTTATCTCAGAACTTGAACAACTTAAAAATCTGAACTGGTTAAGGCACAGAGTCAATGATCCTGCCCTGACAGAAAATTACAAAAAATTCAAAAAATCACTTAACATAAAAATATCTAATGAAAAAAAACTTCACTATTCCAAAATTATCGACAGCTCTAACAATATAGCAAAGTCTCTTTGGAGCCTGGTAAACACTAAAATGGGTAGACATAAAAAAGAACCAGAAATAGTACTATCTGTTTCCGGAGTAAGTATTACAAATAAAAATGAAATTACCAATCGTTTTGCTGATTATTTTGCAACGTCTGTTCGTGATATGATTAGTGAATGTAACTTTACTGACGGTTTTTGTACGACATCTAGGATGCATAATCCATATTCTATGTTTTTTATGCCAGTCAATGAACATGACGTAAAACATGTAATTTTAAATCTTAATAAAAAATATTCGACAGGACTTGATGGAATCCCCTGTTTGGTATTGAAATAATGCGCAGATACCATATCTTATCAACTAGCCCATACAATAAATCTATCTGTGGTGCAAGGGAAATTCCCTACTAAACTCAAAAGGAGCAAAATCGTACCGGTACTAAAAAAAAATGACCCCCAATGTGTCGAAAACTATAGAATGATTTCTTTGCTTAGCTCGTTCTCTAAAATAATTGAGAAAACGGTATACAATCAGCTAATTGGTTACCTAGATCAAAATAAAATTATAACCCCATCACAACATGGATTTCGAGAAAATTATTAATAGAAACTGCATCGACTGAACTGGTACAATATATACATGAAAACATCGACCAAAACAAATACGTAGCAGGTATATTTTTTGATCTGACTCGTGCATTTGACACTATCAATCCCCACTACTTATCCCTAAAAATAGAAGCTATGGGCATTCGAGGTCCAATTCAATCGTGGATTAATTCCTACATGTCTGGCAGAACACTCAGTGTGCAGATCGAAGAAGAATTGTCAGATGAATTTAGCACCTCTATTGGTACCCCCCAGGGTGGTGTCCTAGGACGACTTTTGTTTCTTCTTCACATAAACGACCTACCCTTATACATATCCCACGGACGTGTTTTTATACATATATGCAGATGACACCTCAATTATAATTACAGCCGATAGCTTGGATGAGCTACTTAAAAAAATAGGAAAAATCATGGAAGAGTTCACCTCTTGGTGTCAAAGAAATCACCTTATTATAAATGAGAGAAAAACCGTTTTTATTCAATTCACATCCCCACTCAAGGAAGGCAATGCCCTTGTTTTTGATTTTAATAATTGCACGATCAACACTTCTGAAAATACAAAATTTCTAGGAATGGAATTAGATTGCAAATTAAATTTTAAAAATCACATTGACTGTTTATGTAAAAAATTAAACAAATTATATTTTGCTTTTAATAGTTTAAAATCTAATTTATATCGAGATTATTTACTGAATCTGTATTATGCACTAAAATATATTCTGCAATCAGCTGCAATGTAATTGTGTGAGGTAGAGCAAGCAAAATTGGGCGAGTATTTATTCTCCAAAAGAGATTTATTCGTTTGATCTTTGGCTTAGACTACAAAGGAGTCCTGTAGGAGCACCTTCAAGAGCAATAACATCCTGACATTCACAGGCATATATCTCTACAAACTTCTAATTTATAACTTTATCAACAAAAACAACCTTCAGAAAAATAGTGACATACATAATCACGATACGAGATCTAAGAGTGATATTCACTTGAACAAATTTAGTCGTTCTCAATTAAAAAAGTCGCCAACATTATGCCGGGGGTGAATTTTTCAATCGGTTACCAGATGATATCAAACAAATAAACCAACTCAAGAAATTCAAAACTAGTCTTAAAAAATTTTTAAAACATCATTGTTTTTACTCGCTAGATGAATTTGGTAGGTGGCGTAACATCTCTTAATTCCTCACCTAATTTTGGATATTTTTGTATTTCAAACTTTGAATATGTAACTTTTTATTTTATTTTATTTCATTTATATTCTTGTTTATACCAAATGTTTGTTATATGCTGTTGTCTGTATACATTTTAATTCTAATTTTAATTTTAATTGTTTTAACTATAGTCTTATACTGTGTTTGACTTGTCTTATGTCATATGTGTATGATGGTAAAGACTAATAAATTATCTATCTATCTATCTATCTATCATGTCAATTGGAAAATCGAATCTCAATTTGACCTTCTATAGTATCTAAAATTTCATAAAAAAAGTTGTTTATAATGTAGTTTCTTGTCTACCAAATTATATGTTTTCCTCCTTTTCACGGGAGGAGCGTCAGCAAAATTTTCAAATGAAATATTAAAATGCAATTTTGTATTACGGAAACTTGAAATTTTATCAATGATATACTTACTGAATTTATGTTGTAAAATTTAAAAAATAACATCTGTTTGTTCAAATATTAATTTAAAAGTCAATCAAGAAAAAACAAAACTTAATTATTCCCGCTAATCATCTGAAACAAAACAAGCACGCACGAACCCACACTCGTATTCTGTATTCCGTAGTTCGTTTTGGTTCGTATATCATCGTAACCGCTAGAAGCTATCCCAGAGGCTAGCCTACCGGCAGTGTTGCCATTTCCGCTCTTTTTTACGGTATTAGCAATTGGACTGGTAGAAAAAACGGCAACTGTGTAGAGCAACACGATTCGAGAGAGATTTTTGTGGAATCTAACCTCAGGGCACTGTTGTCAGATTCTAAAATAAGTAGTGAAAACGGGGAATTAATTAATTGTGGAATTGAAAAATTTTAGATAAACGGGAAATAAAATGAAGAATAATCAACAAAATATTTCTGGTGCTATATGCTCGATAAATTGTTGAGGAGGCTGAGCCTCCTTAGAGGAGCCGCCACTGAATGCAATCCAGATCTTATATCAAATGGTGGAAAAATTTTATGAAAGGTCGGTTGTAGGTCCTTTGGAGTTTGAGTATTCCAAATAATTCATGAGAAAACATACAAGGTGCGTAAGTTAAGATAGAGGCAATAAAGTATGAAAAGAAAAATTATTTCATATCCTCAGTACAAGTTCTTATAAAAATTGGGATCTCAACTGCCAAAATATTTAAAAGTAACTAACTTGAAGAAATTCAGGTTAATCTACTCCAACTGAATTTCTGATTGCAGAATTGTTGCACATTGAGACAACTACGTTTCAATGTGATAAACATTTTTTTTTTTTTTATTATTGATACGCATCGACCATGGAGGTCATTAGCGTCGTTGTGGTGTTCAAAGTTACAAAAATACAAAAAGAAAAATTATATAAGATTTAGAACATCGGTTGATTTAAGAAACGCTTTCAAGTTTTGCACATTACATGAGGGTCCTAGTAAGTCCGCTAATTCACATGCTTGAAGCTGCGCCTGCTGTCGCTTCGCCATTAATGGACGAGTTCTATACAAGGGAATAGGCAAGACAAAATAAGCGATACGCCACCTACAGTTTTATTTTGTAACCTTCCAGTGGGCCATTAATGTTTTGTTTACATATGTGATTCATACGTTGATTTTACGGTTTCTGCTTGTAGTTGATGTTTTAAAGTCGCATATTGATAAAAAATTGTTTAATATATCAAAATGAACCATCACTGTTGCGTTCCTCTTGGGTAAGAGTGAATAAAGAACTTAGTTTTCATACATTTCCCCAAAAAGGACAACGTGTTTTGGTAGAAACTAAATTAGGAAAACTAAAAATTGGTAAACCAGTTACAAGGAATATGAAAGTATGCTCCCTGCATTTTATAGATGATGATTATTTTCATCGAGGTAAGCACGAACTACATTATGCGATTTTAGGTTATGTTAATGGGGATAATTGTTTACAGATTTCAATTCCAAACAAAAAAGGTTTTTGAAAAAGACTGCTGTGCCTTCCATAAACTTTCCTGTTGGATCTAGTACTTCAAAGGAACAACCTGAATGTTCTAGTAGTAGAACTGAAAGGTTGGGACAAAGAAGTAAGTACTTACTTGTTGCTGATGAAGAATGTTCTTATTGTGAAAAAATCGACCCTGCTACACCTTCAACTGCTTCTCAAGAACTATTGCAGCTTCTTCAGGAGCAGCCAGATTATAATGGGCCCAAAACTTTCAAAGATTTTTAAGTGCAAGTGAATACTCCCTAAAGTGTCTACTTTGTGTGATCGGATAATTACAGTTGAGAATCACTCATTAAAATTTAGAATGTGCTCAAATAAATTTTAAGATAGGTTACCATTGTATTGTATGTCAGGATCTCCAGGTGTTGTATGTTAGGGTCCTTTGTGAGCAACTTAAATTGTTATATTAAAACTACATGATTCACTGGTATGATGTTTTATTGTATAACTTAACTACTTACACTTTATGACTAGGGCTGTACTTAAGCCTGTCATATGAATAATATAAATGAACTATACTGTGGATAATTATTAACAATGAACTACATATCTGAATAATGTGAATGAATATGAGAATGCCCCCTTGTATACTTCATCAGCATAGGTATTGATGTTTTTTTTTAATTTATATTTTCCATTTTCTTGGATCAAGTACTTGGCAGTTTTTACAGCCTCGGCTATAGTCTTGGTAGCTCCTAAAATATAAAATAATATAATAATTCTGAATTTTCTATATTTCAACCATTCTGTACTATTTTGTGATGCTTTCATTATCGAATCATTATCTTCGGAACACAATGAAACATTTCATTGCAACAATTTTTTAAAGTAACTTTCTTTGGAAATATCTCCATCATTACAATTGATTGTGAAGCTTTGTCCAGTATTTTGCTTATATACCTACCTGTATTAACTTCCTCCAAAATATCCATATCAGTAAAATATCTTCTACCAGCTCTAAAATAGATTTGGTTAAAATCTGCAAAATATAAAACTTCACACTTATACCTACGTTTTGAAATCGCTGATTCAGGTAAGTTAGCAAAAAAAAAGTTTAATACTTCAGAGCTGTTAATTTCAATATTGCATGATGGAACTTTATTCGCCAAACAAGGCATTTCTTTCACAGGTACTGGTTTGTATTCTTCTTCCCTGGTAATTACTTTTTGGGTTGACCAAGCACATTTTAACTGTGTTTGTGAAATATTTTCCAAACTTTGTATATCCTCCCTAAAACAAAAAACACAAAGCAGAAAAAAGAAATATGTATAAAATAAGGGAAAAAAATCGATATTGTTTGATAGTGCTTTTTTGGTTTTGGTAACTTAAACACCTTGTGCATTTAATAAGAAATGCTGAAATATGCTTGCACCACCCACTTTGTCCAGCTTTACAAGAGCAAACCATTAGTTCAATGTGTGCCCTCTCATTATCTATTTTAAATCGTCCCTCGATTTTATGGGGTACCTTCTCCAATGCCGATGACTGAAGGCACAAGGCAATAATATTAACTACTGTTGTTGTGGATTTCGTTTTACCCGCTAATATTAGATGTCCAGCATTTAAAACGTGTTCACCTTCGTAAAAGCATTTTTAATTTTCGGTCCCTTCTAAATACTTCATGTAATCCACAATACTCAGCCTAATTTCACTCATCTGCAAGTCAAAAAAATAGTATTATGTTTTTAGGTTAATGTAGTAGATAGGGTAAACATACCTTTGCAAACAGACCTAAAACTATACACTAACTATAAAAATGTTAAATGAATTTATCTAACACGACACACTAAATACTTAACACAACATCGATCAAAACACCAATACTAACAAAATACTTTAACACACTTAAAAAACGAAAAATATAACACCTAAAATTCAGGAAACTCCTACGCTATATCATATGAAAACAAATGTAAACAAACTATCAATGGCCCAGTGGAGGACGAAAAAGTGACCGGTAGAGGCGCTGGAGTCTAGCCTTTTTTCGCCTATTGCTGCCAACATAACGAGCAGAAAAATACTGAAAAGGTTAGTCGCATAAGGAAGTGGTTTTTCTGATCAATTTTTGATTTTTCTTATATGTTTTGAGTCCCTTTACCACCCATGTTGTACCCGAATAGTTTGGAGGTCTTTTTAATTTGGGGTATTTTGCATCTTACAGTTGAGTAGTTGACGAAAAACTAATGTCAGCTGTCAACACATATTTGTTTTTGCTTTGCTTTTGGCTTTATTTGTGTTGCTGGTATATTGGATACTAATTTTTATTCTACCTTTGTTTGTGCTTTGTGAGACTCTGATCTGCTTTTATTATTGCAAATATCCTCGAGAAGAGTTATTAGACATTCTACAGCCTATCTTTAGTCTAGTATTAGTTTACAATTAGACATGGATTCTGTAGTGCTTTTACCGACAGATGTTCCTGGAGCAATGTTACAAGAAAATGTACGTTTAGAGGACCATTCTGTCAAGGAATTGAAAAGGTGGTTGGAGTGCAGGTCCCTTAAACAAACTGGGTCTAAGGATGAACTGATTAAGAGGTGTGTTGAATTGCTGAAACTACTTCATTGTTCTATATTTGAATTTTTCAGAATTAACGACTGCATTGATAATGGAGGAACAAACAAGATGTTTTTAGGCATAGACCAAGGAAAATGGTATGATATGAAGAGAAATATTCTTCAAAATCCAACTTCACACAAGGATACATTTGATGTGTTTCAAGAAAATTTAATGTGGTCAAGATTTCCATCACGCCCCTTGCCTCAGTATTTCAATAAAGGCCATATATTTACTTATATAGTGAATGAAAATATTGAAAGCGAAAATCCAGAAGTTGTTGAAAGGGATAACGATTCAATAGTAACAGTAAAGCCATTTAGAAGAGGGTCACAATATGTCGACAGTGACCACTTAAGCCAAATTTATGATTCCCTTATTAAATGTTACTATTATTGTAAGTGTAAATGTCAAGCATCATTTGACAAAAAAATTAAACATGATGTCATAATATGCTTAAATAACATATCTGGAGCTGTTGTTCGAGGTAAATGTGATTGCAAACAGTCTGCAATGGGCAAGTGCAGCCATATTACTGCATTATCACTTTTTTTGTCAAAATACATAGAAGAACATGGTCATGTTCCTGTAGCTTCTACAAGTCAGCCATGTGAATGGGGACAAGGCTCCAATAAAAGGGATCCAGGACCTGTGTCTACTCATATTTATCCCATAAAGCGGTATAAACCTGCAGAAAGATCTGTATATAATCCACTCCCAACAAACTATTGTAGAAACATTGACATGAATGCTTTTTTAGTAAACATTCAAAATGGGAGTCAAGAAACCATGTTTGAAACATTATTTTCCATTCAATATAAAGATTTCAAATTTAGTAGTGATGAACTTGAGGTAATAGATAGACAGACCAAAATATTTATTAATAATATGAATATTTTTTTAAATGGTTATACCAATCAATTGGTTCAATTACCTGACTCTTTCCCTCAAGGTAGTCATAAATGGATATACTGGAGAACTTATTTCATAACATCATCCAATGTCCATATTGTTTGTGGTTTAAAAAGTGACCAGGCAAAAAAAAACTTCTTGCTTAGAAATTTATGGCTTCAAACAAAACCAATTTCTACTTCTGCGATGCAATATGGAAAAAAAAATGAATCCATTGCAAGAACAAAATATAATTCTTTTAATAATAATAATAATAATAATAGCCTTTATTGCCCAACAGATTTATACAAATCCCTTTACAGAGCAAAAACAATGATTATATAATAACCTCGATAATAACAGAAGAAACCTTTAATTTAATTAAGAATAGAAGAAATAATAAATCAAAAAAAGAAAAACACATTTCACATAGTTGTATAACGTTCAGTAGCACAAGCTTTAATAACCTTAAAATTATCTATAAAAATGTCGCATGTGTTGCACAATAAATTAAAATTATGACACATAACATTAATTGGTGAATGAAGTAAAACATTTGTTCGAGACCAATCACAATAGAAAGGTAGATGTTGTCTATTGTAGAACTGTGGTACATTAAAATTAATTCTATATATCAAGTCTGAACAATCGATTAAATTGTGCAAACACCCATATAAACAGGATAATGATTTACAAATTCTACGAAATTCAAGACTTTCAAAATTAAAAATATCTAACAAAATCTGATAATCATAGCCTCTCTGTGGATAAATGCCACTAACCTTTAAGACTAAATATTTTAAAAACCTTTTCTGAACCGCCTCAACCTTGCTGATATGAACATTGTAATAGGGATACCATACAACAGAGCAATATTCTAGCTTAGAGCGTATGTACGAAAAATATAACATTTTTAAACTACAAATATCCTTAAATCCACGGCAGTTTCTAATCACAAATCCATACAATTTCGATGCTTCGGCAACCTTAGAATTAACATGTTCAGTGAAAGTAAGTTTGGAATCGAATATCACTCCTAGATCTTTTACAGAAGTAAGACAAGGCAAGCCAAAAAATAGAAGAATGTGGACTTGTTAATAAACTTTTTCCTTTCTTAGCAACAAGTATAGATGGGTTAGTAAGAAATAGTGATGGTTCAATTGACCACATTTTTGAAATTAAATGTCCAAAAGTCTTGGAAAAATGCAAAAATATTTTAAACTTTGACACATTCCTTACAAAAAGTCAATTGAATAACTTCTGCCTGTCCAAAACAAATAATAAAATTTTTTTAAAACCAAATCATCCATATCTGTATCAAATATTAGTGTCATTAATAGTATTTGATATTGATCATTGTAATTTAATAATTTGGAATCCAAGTGGGATACTCATAGTTCCTGTAAATCGTAAAAATTATTCTGATAAAATGAAGCAAATAATTGACAAAACTAAAAATTTTTATGAAAATGTATTTGTGCCAGAAATGTTTGCCATGAAAGTTGTTCGGGGGCTAAGTCCTATCTGTTTGGCTTAAAACTCTAATTTTCTTTAGGCATTTAATATAGCTTTATTACTTTTGGCAACAGACTGTAGAAATAGCCTAGATATTATTGTACTAGTACAATATGTGATTTATTAATTTGTGCAATTGGAACATTTTTCAGTGCAGTGTAGCAGTCTATCATTAATGATTTATTAATTTTCAAATTATAAACTCGTAATTGTGACGACATATGTAATAAATCCTGTTTCTGGTTAAATTTGTGTATTTTTGTGGTTAAATGTCTTAAAACAATAAATAAAAGCTAACATGTATTTATAGAGTGAGGTTTTTATCTTTTCTATTTATGATTTAACTAGGTAAATAAAATAAAGTGTTAACAGAAGCAATATGTTTAATTACACCTTCAATTATTGGTTTGGTACATAGACTTATATTGTATAAAATTCTTCAGCAATTTGGTATGGTAATAATCCAAAAAATTACATAAACTACAAAATATGGTGTCAAACAATTTTTCAAATACAGAATTCTATTTAACCAAAGGTTTTTCAAAATTTACAAGAAAGCACACAATACTGAAAATATTTGATATTATTGGTAACATGGTAATAGGACAACGGTTACTTAATATTCTGTATAATTTAATCCTTCTAATGGCACGTTCAACATGAACTCTGGATTTGGCAATTTTTTTTGTCAGACGTTCTTCCTCTGCTGTCAGTTTATCCCTTTTCAAAAGAAATGGTGGAGTGATCACTTTAATTTTAAGTTCATTTGCAATATCTTGAAGTAGGAAGCCCCTATCTGCTAATAAACAGTCATTTTCTTGCAGAAAGTTTTTTATATCGCACTGTGCAAACAATTCACTGTCAGATATGGAGCCTTCAAATCCTTCACTAAAGAATATTATGGCACCACTAACTGCAATTACAACTAGAAATTTAATTGTGTTAGTGTGCTTGTAACTGGAGTAAGTATTTCCTTGCTGCCTGAAGTTTCTTGCCATTTGTAATGTTATCTCGGTGGCATCCATAACCCCAAGAATTTTATCCTCAAAATTTTTGAAGCAATAAGGAATGTCCTTTATATTTCTAGCTGCCAAAAATAAATCACCTCTTAGTCCAATGATTTGGTGGTAGATAAATTGAACCCAGGTAAAAAAGATCACTGATATGTATGATTTATTTGTATTACAAAAAAATGTCAATTCTTGTAAAGTGTATCCTCGTCTCAATCTAACTAGCACCAAACATAACTTGTCTCTATTAGAAAATTTTGAATAGAAATTCTTCCTAACTCTAAGCTGGTTTTTATATTTAAATTGGTATTTTAAGTCAATCATAATATTTTCATCTAAGAATGAATAGTGCTTCAAAATGTGAAGGGTTAAGTCCAGTAAAGTATTTAAACATGGTAGTATTTCTTTTTAGGTTTTTATATGAAAAATAGTTTTCCCGATATGAGTATTTCTGTCCACAGTGAAGTTTTGAATATACTTGTACTATCTTTTGTTTATTTTTTGGTTCAGTTTGTGGTTGTGGTTGCATTACAATATTGGTAGTGCTATAATTGTGTTCCAAAATATTTGTAATGGTTGTAGTTGGAGATGGAAAACTCTCAGATAATTGATCATCAACAACTATTGGATTATCTGAGACAGTAGCAAGTTCTTGTACATTTGATTGAGTCAATTCTGCATTTACTTCAGCTTCAGTAGACTCATCATTACAATAGGGTTTTGGATCTACACAATTCTTATCAAAATGTTCACTACAAATATAAGTGGTTTTGTTGATTGTGGCGATATTCAGATTTTGGTTGCCACATAACTCAATCCATTTGAGGCATCTGCTGGGACATCTCGTGGGTTTGGGAAACGGAATAAACTTAATGGCATTCCGTCTTTGTCCTCTAACTAAAGCCCTTGTATTATTTTTACAACTTTGATATGCACAACGCTTCATCGCAATTTGTATAGTATAATCACAACGAAGATACAAATGACGGTAGACTATAACTCTTCTCGAGGATATTTGCAATAATAAAAGCAGATCAGAGTCTCACAGAGCACAAACAAAGGTAGAATAAAAATTAGGATCCAATATACCAGCAACACAAATAAAGCCAAAAGCAAAGCAAAAACAAATATGTGTTGACAGCTGACATTAGTTTTTCGTCAACTACTCAACTGTAAGATGCAAAATACCCCAAATTAAAAAGACCTCTAAACTATTCGGGTACAACATGGGTGGTAAAAGGACTCAAAACATATAAGAAAAACCAAAAATTGATCAGAAAAACCACTTCCTTATGCGACTAACCTTTTCAGTATTTTTCTGTTCGTTATGTTGGCAGCAATTCCCTTGTATAGAACTCGTCCATTGTGGACATTGAATGAGCAGGTGCTTGACAGTTAGCGTTTCATTACAATAGTCACACTTTGGTTTAGGATCGTTGCTGAAGAGATGGCTGTGTGTTAGCCAAGTGTGGCCTAAGCGTAGTCTGGTTAGAAGCACTTGATCATGGCGGTTTTTGGGTAATATAGGCCATGGTTTTGTTGACTTTTTGACCTCGTTTAACTTGGTTTTCGCACTTTTCCACCGGTTTTCCCACGCACTTGAGCATTAACTGCACTTTTTACATCCGCACTCACTGATAAACTAGTTTCCGTATTGCCATTTTCTGCAGTTTGTTTGGCATATTTGTCTGCTTCTTCGTTGCCATGAATTCCTATGTGGGATGGTATCCAGATGAAAACAACGTTCTTGCGGTTTTGTTGGGCAGTGTAGAGTTCCTGTTCCTGTTTGTAAGGTTTTTGAAGCGCTGAGGGAGTCTGTGAGAATGAGATGGCTATGAGTGACAGATGCATTTATGAGGATTAAGGCTTGATATAATGCATAAAGTTCTGCGGAGTAAATAGAGTAAGTTGTTGGGAGCTTGAACATATGGACTGAATTTGTAGTCACTACCGCTGCTCCAACCTTGTCTGAGAACTTTGAGGCATCAGTGTAGACCTGAAGGTAATTGGGGAACTTTGCTAGTATATGCCTAAGACTCGCTTGGATCGTGCTGCTATTTATTGAGTATTTATCAAGGGATGAAAGGCTTGTGTTACAGGTTGGAGTTTGGATTTGCCAGGGAGGGGTGGAAGTAGATTCGTTGAGGAAGCATTCTGGAAGTGTGTAGTTGAGCTTTGTCAGGTAACTTTTGAATCGTACATAAAAAGGTTTAGCAGCTCTTGGTTTTAGAAATAGATTGGAGAAGTTTTCTGTTACGCAATTTTGACGTGTGGGGTTGGAGTTGCTTTGCCTTATTCTGGCCGCGTACGCTAGACTTAGGTACATTCTTCTATCTTCAAGCGATGGTTCATTCACTTCACTGTATAGACTCTCAATTGGTGTTGAACGAAATGCGCCTGTTATAATTCGTAAAGCTGCGTTGTGAATGCTGTTTAACCGGTTCAGGAGTGTTTTACTTGCTGTCGTGTAGGCTATTGATCCATAGTCTAGCTTAGACCTGATTAGTGTGCGGTAAAGCGTTAGTAAGGTTTCTCGATCAGCACCCCAATTTTTGTTAGCCAGCATTTTTAAGAGGTTGAGTCGCTTTTGACATGTTGAGAGAAGGTTGTTTATGTGGGATTTCCAATTGAGAGACTCATCAAAGATCATCCCTAAAAAAGTAACAGATGTGTCAGCTTGTAATTGTCTTCCATATAGACGTAGATTCACATGCTCTGCAATTTTCTTTTTTGAAAAAATCATAAATTTGGTTTTCTCTGTTGAGAAGGTGAAACCTGTTTGCTCTGTCCAGTGTTCTAAACGGGATAAAAATTCTTGTGCGATTATTTGACTGTTTTTGAGGTTTTTACTTTTGCAGTATACGATCAGGTCATCGGCATATATTCGAGCTTTGAGTGGGAGTTTCATTCCTTGTAGAACATCGTTTATTGCTATTATGAATAGGGTCGGGCTTAGTACGGAACCTTGCGGGATACCATTTTTTTGAAATCTTAAGTCGGAGGTTATGTTGTTTGCTTTGACTCTAAAAGATCTGTCTTGTAGGAAATTTTTGATAAATAATAGGCAATGTCCCTGTATATTCCAACTGTGTAATTTTTTAATGATATAGTTATGCCAGGCGGTATCAAAAGCCCTAGTGATGTCAAAGAACATTGTTAAACATTTACTTTTTAATGTAAAGGCTTCATTGATTTCGCTTTCAAGATCAATGATGTTATCTAATGTTGATCTTCCTGATCTGAAGCCACTCTGCTCTGGGATTATTAGGTTGCGTTTTTCCAGTGTCCATAGCAATCTTCTGTTGATTATTTTTTCTATTAGTTTACTCATTACGCATGTGAGCGAAATAGGCCGGTAAGATTGAGGATTGGAACTGGAAGTTCGGGACTTTTTAATAGGGATTATCACTGATTCTCGCCAGCTTTTTGGGAATTTATGCTGTAACCAAATAATATTAAATATCCGGAGAAGATGTTGATGAGCTTTTTCGGGAAAATGCTTGAGGAAAATAATGGGAATATGGTCGGGACCAGGAGAAGTGTCTTTGAAATTTGATAACGCTTCATGGTATTCCGCTATTGTTAATGGTAAATTTAATGGATCATTAGTTTCTACTTTAATTTCGATGTTGTTTTGATTTTCCGCTTCTTTGAGACAAGTAAATGATACGTTTTGGTTTGTATCATTGGAACGCTGCTCGTAAATATTAGCGAGGGCATTTGCTATGTCGATGTTACTGCTTAAGTTTTTCCCTTCGACCTCAAGTCTATTTATTTTAATATTTTCTTTTCTACCGGATATTTTTCTTACCTTTTGCCAAATTTCGGTCATTGGTGTATCTGAGTTTAACGATGATACGTAGTCGGTCCATGAATTGCGTTTCGCGTTTTTTATTATAAACCTGGCTTTTGCGCGCAGTCTGGAAAACTCTACTTTGCATTCAACTGTTTTCAATCGTTTATATTTGTTAAATGCATGTTTGCTAGCTTCAACAGCAGTTTTGCATTCGTTGTTCCACCATGGGACGGGTTGATGTTTTTTATGTTTGTAGTTGGCTTTACCTATGGATATTGTTGCCGAGTGGGTGATGACATTTGTGAAATGCTCCAGTGATTCGTCTATATTAGTAGAAACTGTACAGTGTTCGATATTTTCTTCAATTAGGGAGGAGAAAAGATTCCAGTTTGCATTTTTCATATTCCATGTTGGAGAGATTACATCACCACTATTGCAGCTAGAGTTATTGTATATAATGATGGGATAGTGATCGCTGTTGTAAGTGTAGTCTAATCTGTCCCATGTTAGTGATGGTAACAAAACTGGATCGCAGATTGATAGATCAATGCATGAGGATAGACCAGTTTGAATGTTGAATCTGGTAGCTCTTCCGTCATTTAATATTGCAAGGTTGTAATGATCAACTGTCTGTTCTATAATTTTACCTTTGTGGTTTAGATAAGATGATCCCCAACTAGGGTTGTGTGCATTAAGATCCCCAACGATTATTCTTGGTTGGGGTATCTGATCTAGTAGGTTCTTGAGATCTTGTTCGTTAAGTTGAAGCGCAGGTGGTAGATATATATTGCAGATGTGGATAGTGCTTGTGTCCTGAATTTTGATAGCAATCGCTTCTAAGTTGGTTTGTAGGTGGAATTCCTGAGCGTCAATGTTATTTAATGTTAAAATCGCTACTCCCCCGCTTGCTTTCTGAGAACTGTTACGGTTTTTGAAGAATTTTGTATACTTGCTCAAGGCTTGAACATTCTCATTTTTTAAATTCGTTTCCTGTAGACAAATTATTTCTGATTTTGATTGGTCTAATATCAGCTGTAATTCGGGAAGTTTGTCAATGAAACCATTAGGGTTCCATTGTAAAATTGATGTGAACGTATTGAAAGGGATGGATAAGTTAGTAATTGGATAGTCGCGAAGAATCACTTTCGGCTTCTGATGCCTCTGTGTCTGAGATAGTCATCTGAAGGTGCATTTGAAGTTTCTTTTTTAATTTAGTACATCTAGTTTTTATACGTCTGTCTTTGAGATACGGGTAAATCTTTGTTAGCATGGTTATTAGAGCAGTAAGGTCTGTCGTATAATTTTTAATAATTATACTAATTGGATCTGGCGATCCGTAAACATTTTCCATGAGATCTGATATTTGGTTGAAGTCCAGAACAAATGGGGGGTTCTGTTCAGCAATCGCCTGTCTTACAGGTTCAATAAGAATTGAGGTTGTGGTGGCATATTTATCTTTTTTTGGTTTCTTGGAGGCAGCTTTTGGCTTGCTGAAAGGATCTGTTTGCGACTTATTTTCTTCATCGTCAGGTTGAGGAGACGGAGTGATTATTTCATCGAAAGATCGTTTTGGCAGATTCTGAGAGGCATTTTCTGCTTCCATAGATAGATGTTTTTGAGAGGATTGAGGTTTTTCTGTGTTGTTGAGGCTAAGCGATGTGTGTTGTGCGGTGATTGGATGAATAGTGGATGTTTTGGGGTCGTTGTTAGTCAGTGTGATGTTCTTTTTTTCCGCTCTAGATGTTTCAGGTTCTGGTGTTTCAGGTTCTCCAGTAGAGGAGCGGATAGGGTTGATTAGACTGTCTGATGAGGATGGCTGGATTGTAGTTGGACAATTGGCTGCGATGTGTCCTGATTTCTTGCAGGAGTAACATGTGAGGGTATCGAAAGCAAGGAAGATTCTGTAAGATGTGTCGTCATGTGTAACTAATATTGAATCTGGGATTGAGTTTATTGGTGGGTTAATGAATACTTGTCGTCTGAAACTGTAGATGTGACTGAATTCGGGAAGATCAGAACTAATTCTCAGAAAGGACATTGTAGAAAGTGATTCAATGCCCAATTTGTTCAGTTCGTTTAATATCACAGTATGAGGGATTGTGGGGCTCACATTTGAGAGTATGAGCCGGACTGACGGTGTTACGAGTTTTCGTTATTTATTTTGATTTTGCCGCCATGTTCGATCATAAATTTTTCAACTATACTTGTACTGGTTAAATATACGCACATCCGATTTTGGGATAACTTTGAAGAAAACAGAATATTTTTTGGATTGATAATTTTTCCTAGTGGGATTAAGTAATCTTGAATTTTTTCGTTGTTTCCCGCAGGAAGTGATAAACATTATTTTAAAGTATTTAGCGCAGATTGAACCTCCAAAAAAATTTACTTTACAAATTGATAACTTTATATAGGTACCTACCTATCAGAACATACCTTTTACGTCTAATTATTTATTTATGTTTTACGTGCAAACCCTGAATACGGCCCCGACGAGTTATATTTGAAATATGCAATCGAGATGAGAGACAAAAATTTGCATTTTCTTAATTTGATTTTTCAGTCGTAATTTAAAAAAATGACACATGTTCTGCCATTTATTTGCGTCTGGTCAAAGAATAATAATATTATTTCTCTATGGAATACCTACACCAACAGACCGTCAGTTGGTTTACTTCATAGAGAAGTTTACCTATTTCTTTGGTCTGGTTAATAAAAGGTTTGCATTTGCGTGGCAGGACGTTACGTAGGAAAAAGTTTATAAATAGAAAAATAAAGTAAGATTAATACACTTCAAAGAATAACCGTTTATATGAAAATTTAAAGTTCACGGTATCTGATGAAGATGCTAATGTTTTCAATGATATCATAAAACCCTATATTTATTATATATTTGCATAAGATGATCGGGATCGTTTCTTTGGGCATTAGCATCCCTTTTTAACCTATATATATAATTTTGTAGGTTTATTTTTCTCGTTAATGTAGGTATCTTTACTGCTATAAATTGATGAATGAAAAATTAAACCACTCATACATTTAACAAGGTCAACTGCAAACAAAATTGCCAGATTATAAATTTTATGGAGATGCTAATATCGTTAATGCAAAACTTGAAATTATGTATTAAGGAGAACGACCTAAAAATAATTGAATAAATTAATTATGTGAGCCCAGAATTAAATATAAATACCAGTGCATAATTATGTTACCTCTATACCTACCTACATTAGATTAGATAAGAATTGGAGTGGCTCTTTGTCCTATCCCACTGCGACTTTTGCAGATCTATTGTGGTCCTCCCTATATTTAGAGCTCCATATCTAGCTTTCTTCTTTTTATTAGACTTATTAGCATGGATACCGCCTCCCTTGCGTAGCTCTCTGCCCTCGGTTTTTCTTCTCCAAGTAAGTGAAACCGTACCCTTGCTAGGCCTTCGCACTCACAGAGTATGTGCTCCGCGGTTTCGTCTTCTTCCTGGCAGAACCTTCATAGGCTGTCATCTGCTAGGCCAATTGTGTGCATATGTTTAATCAGCCTACAATGTCCGGTCAGCATTCCTACCATCATCCTCGTCGTTTCCCGACTTTGACATAGTAGGTCGTGTGACAGTTTGGACGAAGGCCTTTTAAGGAATAATTTAGCTTTGTCCTGGGGTTTCATACCACCAGCGCAACGCCTGGTTGTTTATCCATTTGTGGATGCTCTCTTTACTTGGGCATTTAGCAATTCCACAGGAAGGTTCTGGACCTATCGACCTCCGTTGCTCCTTGCTTGGCTAATTCATCGGCCTTTTATTCCTTGGTGACCTGGTACCCAGGCTAGGGTCACTTTATTATGACTACCTAGTCTGTTGAGGGCCTTACGACACTCCCACACCAGATTTGATGTTATCCGATATGAGCGTATCGCCTTTAGTGCTGCTTGGAGTAGATGACGATTCTTTGGCTATCCACCTCCCGTCTCATCAACTCTTTTGCAAAGCATTGCACCGCCATTACCTCTGCCTGAAAGACAGTAGCATGTTTCCCCAGGCTTAGGGAGATCGTGATCTTCTCTTGTAGGGGAATTTGGGGCAAAGTGGTCACCTTAACAAAGCCTTCCTATAAATATGTTTTTAGTAACGGAGAAAGTATTTTGGATGACTGCCCAGACAACAATTGTAGATTCTTTGCATGTGTCAAGAACGTTCCTTTTAGAACAAGAACATCCTAAGAACATGCGTAAATAACATTCAGAACATGACAAGAATGTGACAGTCACATCAAAACGCCGTGCTTTATCGCCTGATATTCTGGTGCTAAGTACGTTCTGCAGTACGTAAATATCATCTTTTCAGCATTAACTGGTAATAATACATAATAGTTCGAAAAAGAACATTCCAAGAACGTGCGCATATGCCACACAGCATATGATAAGAATGTGATAGTCATTATAAAAGATCCTTTTTGTCACCCGATATTCAGGTATTAAGAATGTTCTGAAGTATGTAAACAGCATTAACTGAGAAGGTGATATTCACTGTTGAAGATCCTGCTTGTCACCCTATATTCAGATTAAGAATATTCTGTAATATGCTGATAGCAAATTTTCATCATCAACCAGTTATATTCTGTAATATCAAACCCTGGCTAGGATAATAAAAATTTATTTTCACCCTGCTACTTTCAAAAATTGAACTAATGTACTCCTTGGACCAATTGACATATTTGTCAAGCTGAAGTTGAATTATGAAAAATAAAACAAACTATATGAGTTTAACATTTTATTGTACTATGTCCTTCACTCGCCCAACTCTTCAGGGTTCTGATCTTCATTCTACAATTAAAATATAATTCAATACCTTTACCAAATGAAGATATTACTAAATGTTACCTGTGGTCTTTTCTTCATCCTCTCTTTCGCCTTTACCAGCCAAATTTTTATGATTCCAATTATTTCGTCTTCTTTGGCATCCAGAAATGTCATTTTTATGGAATCTGCAAACGGTGTTGAAATAAGTATTGGTTTATTAAACTTTATAGATATTGGTGGCTGATGCAGAAAGCTAGTACTGTTTGAAAAAATTGAATAGATATGTAAATATGTAAAGAAATAATTACCTACCCAATAAAACTTTAGCCATGGAAAGATTTTTAAATGGCCTCTTCTTTTTTGCTCCATCCCACGAGAACAGCTCCGCTACTTCATTGCCCAACATTCGGTAAAGCGCTTTCCTAGTCGCTTGTGGCAACGTCGACCCGCCTATGCGGCTTAACTGTAAAACCTGAAATAAAATTCACTCCATTGTTTATAGGTACAATTAATTTTTCCAAACTTTTTTAGTTTTGTTTGAATATTTTATTACAAAAAATTTTTTATGCCCATACTTACAGCAATGTTGTAGTTCTCTTTCAAGGTGAGCCAATCCTCTAAATTGGCCAAACATTCTTTTGTGTTTACGGGAATTTTACTAAAAAACTCTTCTATTCCTTTTTTATTCATTTCAGTCGGGAAATAATTGTTTCTTTCGTTAACTTTCAATCTATCTATAATTAAATCTAGCTTCATATTTATCAGGGAAAGTTCTTCTTGAATTATTTTTTGCACATCTAGAATTATGAATATTAATAATTTTCTTTCACAATCATATACCAATAAAACAATCTTTATTATGGTATTTTCAGTTATTCATGCATTTTAAGCAAAAAATGTTAAGAAATAGCTTAACCAGATAGATAATACTGTTGTTTAGAAGACAATTACCTTTTTCTATGGCGAGTTGAGGTTTACTTTTAGTGAACAAAGCTACAAATCATGTTTTAATAAACTTGAATTTCAAATTAAGCCTTAAATTACCTGTTTCTATGGCATCATTCTTATCTGGTTGGCATGAAGTGTGAGCAGACGACACTGGAAATATTCAATATTTTATTATCTTTGCTTCACAACTTAAAACAAGAAGATATAAAAAATGTGAATACCTGTTTCAGAAGCAACTTCGGGGATACATTGACTCTTCCCATAACTATTTGAAGCAGAGGCTAAAAATATTTTCAAATTAACAGCAGTTTCAGCTGGACATAACTTTTTGATTGATTTAAATAAAAGTTTTGAATCAATCGATTTTCAGTCTTTGAAATGCTTACTCATACCTAATGTGACAATTGAATATACAAGAAAGATTTCCATTGCTTCAAAACCAGAAGATAACATAAGTTCTATATCTGGTCTATCAGTAAAAAATTGGGAAATTCTCATTATTCCTAATGTTTTTAAAGTGTATGCAATTATAAAGTAATTTACCTAGAACTTCTTCAGGCAGCAATTTTTTTTTATTTTTAATGGATTGCGATTTCGGTGTTGCACAGATAGCTAAAACAAATTAGTATATCATTTTCCAAGATATAATGAAGGTTAACCATTTTTACATTTAAATGCCTTATGAGGGGTGAACTTTGGAAATTCATCTTCTTCTGAGCTTTCATTATCATCTTCTGAAGATGTGTTAGCATACCTCGAGTTTGGTTTAGGTTTCCTCACCCCCCTTCCCACATCTGACGAGCTAACATCCGTTTGTTCTTCGGCACGCCGGGCTTTTTTTTGTGCGATGTCCAAACAATCTAAAAAACGTATATTGATATAATAGATTTTGTTTAAATATATAAGAAAACAGATATTTACCATATTGACCTAGCAATTTTGCTGGATGAGCAGCCCAGTCAACATCAGGTTCCTCGCAGTTTTGGATCTGTTTTACCAGTGCTGATTTTTTCACATTTTTGGGAGGCCAAAAACATTCTCTTGATTGGCTTATGTACCAGCTGATTGGCACAACTTCCACAGCATTTTCAGCTGGAAATATTATAACGGCCCAAGTCATCTATGATGAAACAAAGTCAGAAAAATTTAATAATAATAATAAACAACATAGTAGTGCTTATTTTACATGCTAATATAAGGCATTGGGGTCACTCAATTTTGGGCTATAATATAACTTAAAATATTTTAGATGTATACTTCGACACAATACCATCACATTAATCATACATTAACAAATTATATATATATATATATATATATATAGTCATTTATAATGCCTTATCAAAGCCTTTTCCTTTGAATTTAAATGACTACCCAGTAAATACTCCACAACAAAAAAATATAAATTTATGGTAAAGTGTTCTAACTAAACTACTAAATACTAAATTGAATAACTTTACTAAACTATAATTAACACGATGAAACTAAATGTGTAAAATGGGAAAACATACAAATTTATTTCTATAAGGTAAAGTCATTAGTTTCTTTTTTATTGAACTAATGGAATACATTTGAATAATATCATCAATTTTTTCAATTAGAAATATTCCAATAATGGAAGAGTTGATTGGTTTTAAAAAAAAAGGACCACATGTTCTATATTCTATTCCTAAAATCTGGATTTGTTGACCAAGTGTTGCAAAATTCTTAACTTGCACTATAATATCATTTTGAAGTTGAATGAAACTGTCACTGAATTTAGCTGAGTTGATTTGATAATTGAATGTTTTCATTACTTTAAACTGTGGATTTTTACAGTCCAGTATTAGGGGCCCTGAAGAATGTGGTATACAAAATTGCATACCCTGGTTATCACCATCACTATGTGAAAAGGAACAGTTTTGAAATTCAGTGATTTCTTTAGTACGGTTAATAACTTGTTGCAATGGCATAGATGTTTTTCGAATTTTCCGTTTTATTTGGGACATGTAATTTTCAAATGGAAATGCACTGAAATTATCTAGGGACCCAAATAATTTTACACAATCAACTACATGTAAAAGATTATGAACATTATATGAAATAAAATCAGGTCCATATAACTTAATGCTAGATTTAATGAAATGACAATATAATTGGTGACTATAATCAATATAAGATTCTTCTGATGAATATTCAGAGCTTGCTAATATTGAGGTAGCAATGCTTAAGCATAAAAAATTTTTATAATATTTATTTTCAATGATACCTTCAAATGCAACCACCCCTGTATATAATAATAAAGTTCTGAACTCTGTTGCTTTAAATCTTTTGCTTTCAACTAAGCTTCTGCCCTTTCTAACAAACTCACAAGGAATGAATGTTGTATACTGTAAAATTTTATTGTTTATTAAATGAATACTTCTAGCTTGTAATTTATGTGGAGGTTTACCAAAAACCCATCCAAATTTTTTATGACATAATAATCTCTTCATTACTCCTAACAAATGACAATGCATGTAGTCAATTGGTATATTATTAATAATATCAAAGTGTGGTATATTTTCAATTATGGTATTGTTAACATGATGTTCTGGTTGCGTTTTATTTCTGAATGACCTGTCTGTACGTTTTACAAAATCAGTTTCTAAAAAACATAAAACATTATTTAAAAAGTCACCTTCTAAATTACATTTTGTACAACTAAAAAACCCATTGTGTCCTTTTGTACCCAGCACATAAGATTTTGCTGGAGCATCACAAATTATTGAGACGATTCTAAACTCAAAGTTTTGTCCCTTTACTGTTATACCATTATTAATAAGATATATACTCTCATTCACAAAATCTTGCAAAAAGTCATTGATACTTGGCTTGGTAATACCTTGATAAAGAGCAACACAGAAAACATGTTTATCTAAGACAGATATTGACTTAATCAGACACAAAATGGGCCAGAAAGAATCACCAGTACTCTTGTATAAGGGAAGTCCATCTATATTAATCGATATATGAAAGACAGTGTTTGAATCAAGTTCTATGATATTTTTTTTGAAAAGATTATCAATCATGTTAAATATACCAAAGTAATAATAATTTCCACCACCAAGAGGTTTCACACATGATTTTTTGGGTGTTTTTAACAGAGTCCTTGCATCTTTGGGCAAATTTTGTAAATCTCCAATTGAAACATTTGATTTTAATAAAGAAAGTAGCTTATTTAGTGAAGTGTGTGTAATGTTTTCACTAATCGCCCAGCTTGCAAGTTTTTCATGCAGGCTTGTGTTAGTAGTTAAATGTACGTTTAATGCACTAGAAAAACTGTTTGAATTTGATGATGTATGTTGCTGGGAAACTGTATTACAAAGCAACTCAGAATTCAACGATGGTACTGTAATATTAGATCTATAATTGTCATTTTCATTCCCATTCTTAGGAGAAAGAGAAATAACTCTTGTTTTAGATAATAACCTTTGTCTAGCAATTCGTTTAAGATGCCTAGAACTATAATAATGCCCCTTCTTTGGTAATGTCCTTACATACTTCATACTTAGGCCTAATAAAGACGATCAATATATACTTAACTTTATATTATTTTGACAGGATATTTGATGCTCAGAAGTATTCACAGCTCACTTCACAAGTTGCACTTCCACGTTCAAATCGGATATAAAAAAAGCAGGGTTAAAAGTTAAAATAGCTTCACGCGGCAAATAGAAACTTAACTTAACCTAACTTTTATTGATTTAACCTACAAACTCGCTTCTTCTTTTTCTCACTATACCTACCTACTTTGATCTGGTTCTAGGTCTTTTTATATTTGTTGGGAGAATGCATACACTCGATTAAAAGTTCCGTTATAAAATTTAAAGGAAGAATATATGTATGCATATATATACACACATGCAGCAACTTTTATTCTAAACAATTGGAGTGGATGACTAGCGCACATACAAATAACGTCCTTATAAGAATATTCTTATAAGCATTTGTATAGGATGTTTTCGGAACATTTTCACAAGGTAATAACTGGAGAACATACTTATAATGTTCTTCATAGAATGTTCGTTGAGTATTTTCACAGGACATTGCGTAATGTGCATTGTAATATACTTAGCACCAGATAAGAATAAACCTTGAAGAACATGCCATTCCATAATTAAAAGAACATGAAAAGAAGGTGTTAAGCATATACTCCTCAGAACGTTAGGAAACGTACTTCTGGAGCATATGCTTGGAATATGAATGTTCTTTTAGTGTTATATGGGTGAAGTCTCTTCTTCCATGATTTAGCTGTTGTTTCCCGACATATCCAGTGATTCTAGACCAGAACTATGAATTGATAGAGGAAAAAGTGAGTTAATGCAAAATATCCGCTTTGCCCCATATATGGGGCAAAGAGGATACGTATATCGGGGCAAAGGGAAAGTAATTACCAGATAAAAGAAAACACTATAGATTTAATGAAATAAATCAGTCTCCACAACCAGGGCCCTCTAGGGTTAGATCCCCGTCTCCTATAGTCCATTCAGTACTAAAAGGGACTTGGTACTGACTTGCTGCCTTTTTTGTACTAAGTATATTATCTCTGACATCCTGTATAGCTGCTATCATACTGTCTTCCGACCAAGATTGTTGCTGAGTTTTACGTATATATTTACGCACTAATGGAAATTTATTCTGAAAAAAAAAATTCAACTTAATTTTTCTATAGGGGCACAGTGGACCACTTTGCCCCATAATAGGAAATCCACTTTGCCCCAATACGTATCTAAGCAGTATTTTAGGAGTAATAAAAAAATTAGCTTGTTTTGTTTGATTGCTCATATGTACGTCTCAGATATATATAAAATGTCATTCTAACCTTATATGATACCGAACAAACAATTTGTATTTTTAGCTAAACTGCTACTTTACTTACCAATGAATATTACAAGCACGTGGCTCATGCAATCTCGACCGTGGTTAAATGCAGACCAAGTTAGCTGTACATATAGATGTCGTAACCATGTTGGAAATATCATATAAAATCACTTTGCCCCGAGGGGCCACTTTGCCCCAACTTCCCCTACCCCGTATATTCCGGCTCCTACACCAGAGAGCCCAGAGTCTGTTTTTAGAGCCATCAGTGACCACGACCAGTGTACCAGTTGAGATTCGCTGTTATAGGAGGCCCTGCTTCCCAGTCCTTTCTCTCTAGAATATAAACTGAATATTCGTTTTTAAAACTATATTGTGGGACAATCCATTGGCATATACCTACCTAGATGATAATTTCATTATGTTCATTTACAATAATTATAACGGTCTAAATTATAGTTAGTACCTATATATAGGGAAATAATATATAACGGAATTGACAGGCTGAAACCTAAATATTAGCTATACCACCTAAAATGCCTGTGAAATTATCATTACGAATCAAAAGTATTTAATGAATTTTCCAATGCGGATATTCTCATTACCTACTTTCATTTTCAATTATTAATTTTCCCAAATGGCACCTCTAACTCTAACGGAAAGTTTTCAAGTGCCTTCTATAATAATCTAATTAGCAGGATAGCAGTACCTAACCTACTACCTATGTTTCCGAAATTATTCGACAAATAAAAACCACTAATTTATCTAAATGAAATGTTAAAATTTTACAGATTATTATAATAAACTGGATATTATTTTTTCGAAAAGGTAATCATTCCGTTAAAGTTCGATAGTTTTGGCAACATAGGTTGAAGAATAAGAATAAATCCTAGGGATTTTCTGTTGTCCGGATGAATATGTTCCTAAGTTGGTGTCGATCTGTCACTACTGTCAGATTGTACCACCAATCCAATTCTAATTTACCTTTACCTATCTAAATGTCATACCGAATAAAGACCCCGTAATAATGTGAAACTAAACCATTTTCCAGAAAATGGCAACACAAAAGCCTGGAGAATGGGCTAATACTTTGATTGTTAGGTTTGAGGAACAGGTTGGTGTTTAGAAAATATGTATAACTTGAAATCTTAAAAAGTTATTATGCTGCCCACCTTCTAATCAATATTTACATGATACCTTTCATACATACAAATTTTAAATTTTGTATTTTTATTTCAGTTACCTTGTCGAATTGGTCCTCAAACTACCCATTCTAGTATTAATGAAGAACAAAATAAAAATTGTATTATACAAATATCGAAATATCGTTTTGCACTAGTATTGGATGGTTTTGTCAAAGTCCTCAAAAGGATTCATGAATTGGTATGAATGCAAGTTTTTAATGCATTTTCGAATTTGCATGTTTTATTTATCTGCATATTTTGAATATCTGAATAACATTTAAATTGGTACTAAACAAACCATTATAAAGATTAAATGTATCACAATGTGGGTATAAATAATCTCAAAAAAGTTTGAAGCCTTTTTCATATATTTTATGAATGGACAACATATTTTTCCCTGCACTAGTAGGGAGTTTATTTGTTTGTTTTGATTCTTTCTATTGCATGAAGGAGAAAATCAATGTTTGTTTAAAATATATTGTTTGAATACATCAATAGTTGGATATCTTTTTAAATGCAACAAATGTAAATATTAATTTGGAGTAGCTAAAAATCAAGTTTTACTGAGTATATTCATGAAAATGCTCCCATATACAAATGTAAGTATGTGAAAGTTACTGAGCTTATGTTGAAAGTTCAGCTATTGAAGTAAGAATTCATATATCGAAAATTGTCTCAAATTTTTATTACTTCACTTCTTTGAATGGAATGGGGATTTACTTTTTTCAGTATCTGACTGGTACAGGTGGGGCATCCAGGCAACATGGTCCTGAATTGGAAAAAAATTATTACGATAGTTTGATAATTGTATTGGAAACATTGGAAAAATGTTTCAGTATCCAACCAAAAGACTCAATAACGTTAACAATGGAGGAAAACAACAATTTGAAATGCTTATTAAAAGAAATATGTGCTTTTTTAGTGGGTAAAGGTAAGATTTAGTTTTTCATTAAAATTTCTAGAAATTTAAATAAAATTAGTACTTAGTATAATGTACAACTACCTTGGCTTATGTCTACCAGAGTACTTAGGATATGAATATATTTTATACAGTTAGAAATTTACATGGATTAAAATTATTCATGAAATTATTCCAGAGAGTAATGAGAAATGTGTATTTTGAATTGTGACTATTACTGTAAGAATAGGTATATGATATACATATATCTTTTAAAATATTTAATCATGAGGTAGTTTTGTTAAAATACATGTATATCTTCTAAATAAAGTTTGTTCAGATCAAAAAATATCTAAAATTACACAGATATATGTCTGCATATGCTGTTGCTTATGAACATCCTATTCCTGTAATAAATCACCTTTCAGATTATGTGAAACAGCTCATATGAGTTTGGCAGACATTAATGGTGGGCACTATTTCAAATTTTATACAGCCTGAACTCCACATAATTCATACATTTAGGATATGAAAAAACCATGACAACTCTACAATGCCTACCGAATCTACAGCAAATGGATAAACAAGCTTGGCCTGAGACTTACCACTCCACTGTGATGTGGGACGCTAGCTTGAGAATGTTTTTTGTTATGATTAGATTGAGAATACAAAATTATTTAGTTAAATAAACTATGAATAATAAATTAGGGAATAGTAGTAATTATATTACTTTGTAACACAGAAAATCTTGGTAGGTAATTATCTAAAAAATACTAGTGTCTATACTTGAATAAGTAATAGAAACTGTTATTTCAAATTCAATTTGGCTAACTTTTTCTTAAATGTATAATTCTTTTTTCAAACTCATCAACAGCAACTATTAAAATTCCTATGTTTTTCAAATGTATTAAAATTGTTTATTTCAAATTCTCGAACTTAATTTTTTTTGGGTAGTAACCATCACTAAATACAATTTATTATATTTTCCTATTCATTGGTTTATAATTTTATTGTAGACATGCCCGGTGATAACGTCCACGCAATAAAACAATTGGCGAGCAAAGTATTATTTGCTTTGAGCGTAAATTTTTTTTATGCTGTGTTTAACCGAATCTCATCCAAGCTTCAAGAACTTGCTTCATGCCCTGATGAAAACCCAGATTACAGTGATATAGAGTTGATCCAATATATAAATGTAGACGTAGGGCGACTAACAAAGCTGTTATTGGAAGCCATATCCAAATTTCGTCTGTTAAAAAAGTCAGCTCATCTTGTGTTGGTTATTTCTTTGGAAAAAGCTATATGGAATTGGATGGATACCTATCCATATGAATTTGCTGAAGTACAAAAGAATCCCAGTGAAGACATGACCAAGTGTGCTGAACAGCTTTTTGATATTTTGGATGGTATTGGAGATAATAAAAAAGGAAGGTCATCAGTGTGGTCTTTACAAATGATGCTGCTGATACTTGCCCCAGTGAGTATATTTCATCCTGCTGCAGGTGTAAAGACCAATTAATGCAGCCGAATTTTTCTTCTTTTCCTGTACAAAAATCTCAGTTTTTGATATCTTAACTAACAAGATTAATAAAAAATTAGCTTATAGTCCAAAATTAACAAAAAAAACTTCCCATCCTAGGGATACTTCTTTTTTTTTTCATATATTATAATTGATATTTTTTGGAAAATATCTGCTTTTCAATATTATTTGATATACTAATATAAAAGTGTAACCTTGCTTGTATTCTCAATTTACTGTTATTTTTCATTTTTAGAAAGTTCTTGAAGAAATCATTAATGCTGACAGTGGAGCTCCATGTTCACCACGACATAGTAAAAAGAAAGTTTTCATTGATAACATCAAACGATGTCTTGGACCTCATGGTAATAGCAAACAGTTCACAGAAGCTGCAGCTGTCACATGTGTGAAACTTTGTAAAGTGTCTACTTATATTAGAATCCTGGATTCCAATAATGTCACTTTTGTTCTTGTTCAAAGTATATTGAATGACTTGAAGGTAACAGAACTATAATTTATTAAATGATAGATTAGTGTTACTTTTTGTTGTATTCAAATGCTGAAATCTCGTACACATATAATATATATGGCTACTATTGTAAAACATATTGCTGTACCGACAGTCCCAGAAGTTCATAACCTATTTTCACTGCAAACATTTAGTAATGGATAGGTGTGGTTGTAGTGATGTAAAATACCCGGGTATTTAAAACTCGGGGTAAATACCCTGGGTATTTATCCGGGTAAATACCCAAAATCCATAAATACCTGGGTATTTATGAAATCGATTGAAATTCATTTATATTTACCCCTAAATATGTTATTGTTATCATTACATGATAAATTGGGATAGTCTATAACACCTTTTAGAGTAACTTGAAGCTTTGCTAGTACCTTTTATTTAATGATTTAGCACTTTTTTTAAAATAATACATAAAGTTTCTAAATAAGCATGGGGTTTCGTGTCTTAGATCGAGTAACATCAGTTAAATTTAACTTACTAAAAAATAGTAGGGGAGAGGGGGCTGGGTGTGCAGTAATAAAACAAGCCTGTGATGATACCTGGGATTGAGAATGCTAGAAACTAAACACTCCCTATGAAATGAAATCAAGACAACACCTCATCAGAGAAATAGTGAACCTAAACCTACTTCTACTGTTATTAAATTGATAGTTAAAAATTTTATTGTATAAATGGCTTGGAAGGCTAGACATACCTAAGGTCTGATTGACATAGGCAGAATGGCAGAATACTATAAGTAATTATTAGTAAACTTTTATGTGTTACCGGTTAGTTGGAAACAATAATATATTTGGATAAACCTACTAAAAAAATGTATCTCCTGTTTTTTGGTCTAACTCAATATAATTTTGAAAGATTTATTGTGCTATAGATTCAAATGTTTTGTATCACAAGTTTATGAAATTAGTTTTTTTATTTTGATACCAGATACCATTGATACCAACAAAAGATCCAGAACAAAAATATTATTAAATCCTGCCATCCTACAGATTGAATTTTAATTATTTTCTTAAGTTGTTTACACATAGGCCATAGGCCACTACTAGGTTAAATTTTCCTGTCTTTCTAAATAATAATTATTACTACTTTACAAATTATTTTTCTTCACTTTCAATAAAATAAATTCATCTATCTATCATAGAAATTAAAAAATCATAAGTAGTCAGGACCAGTGCAACCATGCGACCAGGGTATTTATGGCTATTATACCCAGAAGTAAAATGCTAGTAGTGACCATATGAAATTTTGTTTAACACATTTTATCATCATTTTACTATCCTTACAGGGTAATAATTTGAAAAAAAATCTCAATCTTCCCTAACTTTAATAAAAATTATAAATACCTACCCAGTTTTTGGGTATTTACCCGGGCCTGGGGTAAATACTGGGGTAAATACCCAATTTATATTTACCTACCCACTGGGTATTTACCCGGCCCACATCACTATGTTGTTGTCATTGAATCATTTCCTTTTTCCCAAAGTTTTTTTTAACAATAAATGGATATTTATTAATGTCCTATATTATGGGGTTGAAATTAAAAGTATATTGTTAATGATTGAGTGATAGTGATTGAGTGATAGTGATACGCCCATGTATGCATATACACGTGTTTAGCTCTCTTAAAATATTTTATAGTATATAAGTGGAAAAAGTGCCAATTTTGGATTTTGTGAAGTGTGGTAAATAAATTAAATACGTCAAGAAGCAGTAGTTTTTAAAATTTTTCGTAAAAACCAGATTGGTCCTTTAAAATATTATTATCAAATCATCCTAACCTGAAAACTGAAATAATTGGAAGATACATCTATACAAATTTATTTATGCCATAGTCGTATCACGGGGTGTGAACTTAATACAAGTATGAGCTCAAAAAATGAAAAAGAAGCACATAGCTTAACAAAATCAATTGATAGCCTCAGACAAGATATTCTAACAAATAGAAAAGAAATTATCCATACAATAGATGCGTGCGAGACGAGACTATCAATGAAGTTAGAGTTGCTCAGTAAAAGAGTTGAAGAACTTGAAAAGGATAATGATCTGTTGAAAGCAAAGGTGGAAACATTGGAAAGGGGAGCAAAAAAAAATAATATATTGATTTTTGGATTAAACTACGAAAACATTACACTCGATGATATAAAAAAATCTATTAAAAATCTATTGAACATTGATGTGGATAATAAAGATATTGATAACTATTATCAACTGGGACATTCAACAAACAAGCCAATAAAAATAGAATTCTCATCGTACTTAAAAAAAGTTGAGATCTTAAAAAATTGTAGAAAACTGAAGGGAACTAATATAAGCATCAGTAGTGATCTAACCGAGGTCCAGAGAGAAGAAAATTTTATTCTCAGAAAACACCTAAAGAAGGCTCGAGAAAATACTAACAACACATCTTATATTAAAGGTAATAAACTTTATATAAATAATAAACCATACAAAGTCAGTGATCTAGAAATTAGCGAAAAAGAGTCCTACCAAGAAGACAGAAACAGTGCCCCTCCCACACCAAATATTAGATACGCACAAGAAGAGGGATCTAGTCATTCGTTCCCTACATTTGAAGAGCATCTTACACCAAATAGAAAAAACGGTGAAGAAACTGAAGAAACTAATATCAAGGGTAAAAACTCCAAATCAAAAACCACCAAGACAACATTTCCTACATACAACAAAAACGACACAAATCAGCAGACAAAGGTTGAAGAAATAAAACAAAGAACACGTTTCGGTAGTAGATCCTAGGTTTTCTTTTTCCCTCTCTGTTTTTAATAATAATTTTAAAAAATCTTTTTCTGTTTGATAAATTTTTATTTATCTACATTTTAAAATGGATCAATATATTCGCGACATAAATTATGAGGTCTACAACACTGCTGAATGTTTCAATCACGGAGATGTAAACAAATTATTTAAAAATAATGAAAAGAATTTCAGCATAGTTCATCAGAATATATGTAGTGTAAATGCACACTTGGATGAATTTAAAATAATGCTAGAACAACTAAGCTGCAATTTTGATTGCATTGTGCTAACAGAGACTTTTCAAATATATGATATTGATCTTTTTAATCTAAATGGTTATAGGACATTTTATAATCAAGGAATGTTGAATAAAAATGACGGTGTTGTTGTATATGTAAAAAATGAAATTAATGTGAATTGCACAACTGTTGATATCGGCTATTCAAAGGCACTGCAGATAAAAATTGGCTTACATAAAAATAGACAAATTTTGATAACTTGTGTATACCGCTCTCCATCGAATACACCTGAGTTCTTCATTTTCTCTTTGGAAAATTATCTTAAGCAAATAAACTACTCTGAAGTAGATTATCATTTATTAGTTGGTGATATTAATATAAACATTAAAGATGAAAATGATAATGTCTCTAGATATTTAAATGTACTATATGAATATAATTTACATTCAATGATAAATAAATATACGCGCATTCAAAAAAATTCACATAGCTGCATAGACCATATTTTCTTCAGAGCAATAGAAAAATATTCTCTCGACGAAGCAGTTGCGGCTGTATATGAAAATAACATCACGGATCACCAGGCACCGATAATCAGTTTTCCCATAAAAGCTAAATCTAAATACATTAAATCAGATAAATATAAAACAGTTATAAACTACAAATGCATTCGAAGTGATCTCCAGGAACATAATTGGCAAACTTTTTATAATATAAACGATGTTAACAAAAAAACTCAAGAGTTACTAAATATTTTAAATACTCTCTTAATAAAACACACAAAAACCATAAAATTAAATAAAAATTATCAAAAACGTCAAAATTGGATAACAGAAGGTCTTGTACAGTCAATAAATAATAAAAATAAATTACATAAAGAATATCTACAAAATCCGAATGATGAGGGAAAAAATGAAATATATTTCAAATATCGTAAAAAGGTGAACCAATTAATTAAAACTGCAAAACGGAACTATTACCGAGCCGAAATACAAAGCAATTCAAATAATTCAAAATATCTATGGAATCTGGTGAACAAAAAAGATAAAGCAACAAATAGTATCAATGAAATAATTGCAAGTTCGGGTCAAAGGACTCGAAATAAGAAAGAGATTGCAGAAGAATTTAATAATTACGTTGCTTCGGTAGGAGATAACCTAGCACGAAAAATATCAGTTCCGACAAATCCTCCCCCAAAACGAAAAATAAATTCTGATACTTTTTATTGGTTACCAGTATCTGAGGAAGAGATCAAGGATATAATATCGTCTCTCAAAATAAACAAAGCACCAGGAATAGATAACTTGAAATCCGAGTTATTTAAGAAATTGCAGAGTGAGCTAACCAGGCCTCTTTCCAATCTTTTAAATCTTATTTTTGCTAGTGGGGTTTGTCCTTCTCTATTTAAAACCTCTGTTGTCACACCAATATATAAAAAAGATAAAAAAGATGAAATGTCCAATTATAGACCAATATCTCTAATTACAACTTTGGCAAAAATAATGGAGAAGGCTGTGAAAAAAAGACTGATGGACTTCATAGACAAGCATCATTTATTGTCAGCGCGACAATTTGCATTTCAGAAAGGATTATCAACGAATGACGCGATTAAGACCTTGGTTTCTTCAATTTATAACTCGATTGATAAGACTGAACCAGCAGCGGTACTGTTCCTAGACTTAGCAAAGGCGTTTGATACTGTGAATCACTCACAACTATTAGACGTACTAGGCGATGCAGGGATACGGGGACTCCCATTAAAATTTTTCGAAAATTACCTAACTAACCGAAAACAACTAGTTAGGATAAATGGAGAGCTCAGTGAGGAAAAAGTTATATCAGTTGGAGTTCCTCAAGGTACTGTCTTGGGGCCAATTCTGTTCAATCTGTATATTAATGATATATTCTCTTTTGAATCTTCGGGTGAGGTAATCGGATTTGCGGACGACACTGCTGTGATATATAAAGATCATACGTGGGAAAACCTAAAAAATAAAATGGAAACTGATATTAAAAAATTATTTAATATATTTAAACATAAAATCCTCACGGTTAACTACAAAAAAACTTATATTGTTCCGTTCACCAGTTATAAACATAAATTACCAGTTTATGATAAAATCACTATTACAGAAAATAATATATCTATCGATCTCTCTTTAAAATCTGAAATAAATTACCTTGGAGTTAAAATAGACTCACATTTAAGATGGACCTCACATCTGTCTGGTATAGCTAAGACTTTGAGGTTTTTATTATATAAATTTAAATATATTAGATCAATACTAGACTTGAAACATCTAAAAATAATTTACCATGCTCTTGTGGAATCGCGTCTTAGATATGCCATCATAAGTTGGGGAGGAGCAATGCAAAGTCACATAGAACAGGTAGAAATTCTACAGAGAAAAATTTTGAAAATTATTTACCACAAAAAATTAAGATTTAACACAAATCTTCTTTTCAAAGAAGCGAATGTAATGTCTATGAAGCAGCTATATCTTTATAGTTTGATTATACATTTGTTTCAAAATCGCAATTACCTTCGAACACCTGATCATCATTATCATACTAGAATTAAGTCAAATAATTATATACAAACAAATACTGCTAAAAAAACTATAGGTACAAGATATTTCGTTTTTTTAGCACCACGACTATTCAACTTCCTACCTGATATATATAAAAT
>CAJUYI010000016.1:386166-451665 GCA_910591695.1 Galerucella pusilla | reverse complement strand
TACAGAAATGATGGGGCTATCCAAATTAAATAAGTAAGTTGTAAAATGATGAGCGATAAAAATTTTTTAGCTGACTTCATCTAATTCATATGGCGCATGTGGCGACATCTACGAGTTAACTCAAATCATCTCACACATTCTTGTTTACCCTTATAAAAACTAGTTCATACCCAATTTTCAAGTCATTATGTAGAAAAGTAGCTGATCTATTAACAAAAATCTATTTTATTTTTTTCGCTTAACATTCTGTACCTCAGTAAGGAGCAGGCTAAGACCCAATATTGTTAATGAAAATATTATTATTTTGGCCTTCTGAACGTAGATTTACAATTTGACCCATTACTTATGAATCACCCTGTATATTGGAATATTTATTATTTTGAGTAAATACATTTTTATTATATTAAAGCAGCCTCTGGAGAAACTAGGGTGTGTTTCCCAGATCACTTAACTGGTAAGTTTTTCAACTGTATGCCTAACGGTTATGTTTCTAGCACATTATTAGACAACTCGGTATCTGTAAACGAATTTACAGATTTTCTTACATTGGTAAGCTAGGAGAAAATTCTTACATACTGCGTCTATGTAGA
Source organism: Galerucella pusilla (assembly GCA_910591695.1). Taxonomy (NCBI): domain Eukaryota; kingdom Metazoa; phylum Arthropoda; class Insecta; order Coleoptera; family Chrysomelidae; genus Galerucella; species Galerucella pusilla. The sequence continues at coordinate 451,075 of CAJUYI010000016.1, read as the reverse complement.
GATAGATGGCGCTATTAATGCATATGTTGATAGGTACTCATGGCAAACCCTTCAAAGTGCTTAAGGTGAAACATCTGTTAATGTTTGGTAATATTTGAAAAAACTATTGAAAAAAAATTGGAGTTAGCAGATAAACAACCGATGTAATAGTAATAATGTTACCTGTACCTTGTTTTTAAACTGGGAGGAGCATTTTGAGAAACCAATCACACCACTAAAAGTTACTAGCTTGGGATTGTGTTTCAAAAGGGCCGTGTTGAGAATTTTTAAACTAATTGACAATTACGTAATATACATATTGTACTGCTCGCAGTTGTCGTGGCTAATGAGGGATCAAGGCATGTATGAATATCAAATCATCATTGTACACAATTAATTTATGTCAAATTTGTGTATAATTGGAGGATAAATAAGGGTAGAAAATGCAGATGTATGTTTAAATTAATCTTTATTAATATTTGAGATTCAGGTATGGTAGAAATTAAAAGTAAACATAAGTTTTGATATCGAAAAATATTGTACTGTAATGTAATGTATGTAAGACATTGTCTCCATCTGCACTACCAGAGGATGCCCACAGGGAGGAAGGAGTAGCATCCCCATTAATGTGGAGTCTGACGGTTGACGAACTCCTGTGTGGTTTGACGGATCTCGGAATATCCTGCCAAGGATATGCCGACGATATTGTCATAACAGCCAGGGGGAAATTCGAAAACACCCTTTGTGATATTGTACAAAGGGTCTGAACTATACAAATAGCTGGTGTAGGCAAGTGGGACTTAGCATTAACCCCACTAAAACCATCCTGATAGCCTTCACTAAGAAAAGAAAACTCAACCTCAAAACCATAAAACTTGATGGGAACGAGATTGAATGGAGACAAGAAGTCAAGTATTTAGGTTTAACTCTAGACAGTAAACTCCTGTGCAACAAACACGAAAAGGAGATTACATACAAGGCAAAAATGGCTCTAATGGTGTGCAGAAATCTGGCAGGAAGAAACTGGGATTGTAATCCAAAAATCCTAAGCTGTATGTACACTGCCATAGTGAGACCAATCATCACTTTGGAGCCATTGCGTGGAGTAGTAGAACTAGCCTATTGACGACGAGAGCAAACCTCTCCAAAATTCAAAGACTAGCCTGTATATGCATTACAGGAGCAATGAGAACATGCCCAACGGCAGCCATGGAAGTGATTCTCAACCTCAATGGTGGTGGAAAGCATTGCAGAAAGAACAAGATACATACTAAGTAGAGAGGGAATCATTGAAAAAAACCACCTCCTCACTTCTTAGAAATCAGACAACCTGGGACATGCCACAAGACGGTATGATGAAAAAGTATAACTTTTCAAAGAAATCCGTTACGGAATTGAGCAACAAGAAGGAATGGGATCCAAATACCATCACCAGACTTGGAAAGAATGCCATTCAATGGTACACAGACGGCTCAAAAGCAATAGAAGGAACTGGGATAGGAGTGTTCGGGCCAGGAACCAAACACTCTGAAAGCTTGGGAAAAACCCCAAGTATCTTTCAAGCCGAAATCCACGCCATAAGAAAGTGCGCCCAGTTCAATATTGATAGAGGATACAGAAGACAAAGGATTATCATAATGTCGGATAGTCAAGCAGCCATTAAGGCACTAAGCTCTTGTGTAATCAGTTCCAAAATGGTGTAGGAATGCCTAGACAAACTCAATGAACTAGGCGAGAACAATATAGTCACCTTACTATGGATTCCATGACACACTGGAATAGAAGGAAATGAAATAGCAGATGAACTAGCAAAGAAGGGGACTGAAATACCTTTCTGGGGGCCTGAACCCTTTTGTGGAATCAGCCCCAATGTAATGTTGGAAGAAATAAGTAAAGCCGAGAAAAAAAGAAGATCTGACCATTGGAAAGATCTAGTAGGGCTTATACAATCAAATATTCTTCTGGGTGACTACAACCTGTCGAGATCAAAAGAATGCATAAGTCAAAGTAAAACTGCGCTAAGAGTTTTAACAGGGATCCTAACGGGACATTGTCGCCTGAATGGGGCACCTGAAAAAGCTCAAAATAGTGGAGGAAGAAGAATGCAGTTTTTGTGGATGGAAGAAGAAACCTCCATCCACATACTTTCCAACTGCACAGCACTTCAGAATCCTAGAGCACAGCACCTAGGAGATTACTGGATAGAAGAGGAACATTTGCCTAAGTTGAAGCCTGCAGACATCCTAAAATTCCTCCGGGAAATAGGACTAAAGGAACTACTAGTTTCGGAGACTCTCCTCAGAAACTGAGAAGTAAGGGGGCCCAATAGATCTTTTAGGTCTCGTGAATGTCACCCTAAAATACATACATACATACATTGTACTGTTCGCAGTTTTCGTGGCTAATGAGGGATCAAGGCATGTATAAATATCAAATCATCATTGTCCACAAGTAATTTATGTCAAATTTGTGTATAATTGGAGGATAAATAAGTGTGTAGAAAATGCAGTTGTATGTTTAAATTATTCTTTATTTATATTTGAGACTCAGGTATGGTAGAAATTAAAAGTAAATATAAGTTTTGATATCGAAAAATATTGTACTGTAATGTATGTAAGACCTTACATACAAATATTTCATAAGGTTTTACTTGGAATTTTATAATATAAACAAGAATGGATTTTGTTTATAAAAGTGAATGAAAATTAAAAATAGCAATTTACTTGGTTGGAGTATGTTGAAAATAATACAATAAACACAAGTGTAGATAGATAGTTTATTTAGCAATAATGCTATTACAAACAAAAAATTTTCAAAAAATTGACATTAAATAATTCTACATTATATACTGATTACATGTCAAATAATTGGATATAATATAATTACAAATAATTTATTTTTACATAATTAAAAGCTTCTCTTATGAAAGTGTCAAGGGTGATACACGATTTTATAGAAATTGGCAAATTATTATACAACAATAAACCTTTGTAAAATAGAGAATTTTGTGTTGAAATAGTTCTTGTAGTCGGTATATATATGTTACTAGATGTTCTAGTGTTGTGAGTATGTATATCTCTAACAAAACTAATTTTGTTGGACATATATTTTGGTAGCATATTATGAATTATTTTAAAAATAAAAATTACGTTCTGTAAAACCATTCGCTGATTAACACTCATAAATCCTAAACGGTCAAGCATATCTTTAATACCAGTGTACCTATTTACTCTTAAAATAACCCTCATTGCTTTATTTTGTAAAATCTGTAATTTAGACTTCTCAGACTGGCTCAAATAATATAAAATTGTTGGACAATACTCAAAATGTGGTGCAATTATGGTTTTATATAATGTTACTCTTGTCATTATAGATAGATTTGAACTTATTCTCCTGAAATAATTGATTTTTTTACTAATTTTCTTATGCACATACTGACCATGTTTTTTAAAATTCAAATCCTTATCGATAATAACACCTAAGTATTTACATTCAGTAACAAGTTTTAAGGACTGACCGAACAACTTAATATCGCATGCAACATTACGTTTATTGTTGTTAAACAACATCACCACTGTTTTATTTGTGTTTACATACAAATCATTATCAATAAGCCACGATTCCAACAATTTAATAATATTTTGCATTTTATTCATTGTCTCTTCCACTTTTTCACCCTCTACTGAAATTGTAGTGTCATCAGCAAATAAATTTAAAACTAATGGAATATCACAGAAGTTAACAATATCATTGATATATAAAATGAAAAGAAGAGGCCCCAATACTGTTCCTTGAGGGACTCCATACTTCACAAGAAGTTCACTGGACTGAAAATTATTCACTTTTACTCGTTGGTAACGATTTTTCAAGTAACTGCTTAACCATTCTTGTGCATTTCCAAGTATACCATATTTTTTCAGTTTTTTGACTAACAAGTCCCTGTTTATTGTCTCAAACGCTCTTTTAAAATCAAGAAAAACAGTACAAATGACTTTTTTTGAATCTATAGATTCCTTCCACTTTGAGACAACCAGTTGTAATGCAGACTCACAACAATGTTTCTCTCTGAAACCAGACTGATTTTCAATTAAAATATTGTTATTGTTAATATGTTCTAGAAGAAGTTCCTTTATGTATAATTCTATTATTTTTTCACAAAGAGGCAACATGTTAATTGGTCTGAATTCATCACATTTTTTTGTATTTGTTATCTTTTGAATAGGTACAATAATTGATGTTTTCCACAAGTCAGGAAATTTACTTTGTTCTATACTTAAATTTATTATATCTGTTAATTTATCACTAATAGTATTTAAGCCATTCAGCATAATGGTTTTGGTAATCTCATCTGTTGAATAATCTTTTTGCAAATTTAGTATTAAATTTTTTACTTTTTGTTGGGTTATTTTTTGAAAGTTGTATAAAGGTGTTATTTGGTTATTAATAATAACATGATTTCTTTTATTCAGATCATGATCCCTATTAGCTATTATTAGTTCTATACTTTGTACGAAATAATTATTAAATGAATCGGCTAATGATTTATCATCTTCCACTAATATATCATTAAAGTATACAGCTTGTATCATCTCACCCTTTTCTTTGCCCATTACTTTTTTAATACCTTGCCACATTTTTCTACTATTTCCTTTGTTTCTATCTATTAAGTTTTCAAAATATAACCTTTTCTTTGATTGTATTAAACTAACAGCTTGGTTTCTTTTATATTTATACTCTACCCAATCGGTAGCCATACCTGTAATTATAGCCCTTTTATATGCCAGATCTCTTGATTTTTGTAAAGAATTTATTTCATTATCATACCATTCATAACCAACCCTCTTACATATAGTTATTTCTGGAGCAAAATTATTCAAAACAGAAGTAATATTTTCATAAAATTTTGCCAGCAGGTCATTTACATTCATCTCACGTTTCCAAGGTTTTTCATGTAAGGCTTTTTCAAAATCATTCTCATCAATATCTTTAACATTTCTTGTTTTAAAAGTAGTTGTATTATCATTATTTAATTTTAATTTACTTTGAGGATCCTTAAGTACGTCATCATGATCTGTAATTTTTGGTTCCCTCATCACTTCAGCTTTTACTTCGTTATTATTTGTAAATATTAGATCAACTGTACTTCTAGTATTTTGTGTTATTCTGGTATATTCCTTTATTATTTGTTCAAGCTGAAAAGCTTTCATTTGAGTAATTAATTTCCCACCATAAAAATCATTTTTTCCTGGACTAACATCTATATTAAAGTCACCAATGAAAAAAACATTTACCTTGCATTTTTCAAAAATTTCCTCTACTATACCATCCAATTCAGTTAAAAATGCAGAAATACTAGAGCTTGGGGATCTGTACAAAATAACAAACCACATTCCTTTAATTTTCAAACCTATTACCCATAACATTTTTGGAATTGTCAATTCGTAAATTATTTCATAAGGAATACCATTTTTTACATAACACACTATGCCACCTGTATGCCTATTCTCGGAATTAAGTCTAATTGTATTAAACCCTGATATATATTTCATTATCTTCAATTTCAGTTGTTACTCTTGCTTCTGTTAGTGCTAAAAGATCAATGCTACCTCTATGTAATAAAGTATTAATTTGATTGAAGTTGGACAATAAGATGCACGTATTCAAATGAACAATTTCTAATTGCTATATAAAATTTGTCTTTTTAAGTTGTTGTTTTTCCAATTTTATTAGACATTGTCAAGATCTATCCCACACCGCATGTTTAACATCCAGATTTAAATTGAATTTTGAGTTAGCCCGTAGGCAGTTTATGCAACATTTTTCATTTGATTTACATTCACTAGATTTATGATGTTTACTACAATTTCCACAAAAATTCTCCTCTATTTTACAATCTTTGACAAAATGATTAAATCCCTGACACTTAAAACATTTTGGAACACTTACAAATCCAAAAATTCTACACCTATATAAACTAATATATACAAATTCCCTATTTCTAAGAAAGTTTAAAGTTTCGGTATCCACTTCTATTACTAGATTAATCAATCCTGTTTTATTTATTTCTTTGGACTTATTTATTACTTTTAAATGAAAATTATCCCCAATGTTTCCAATTTTGTTTTGTCTTACAATTACTTCTTCAATATCTTCTTCTTCTTCTAGTATATCTTTGGGGACATTAATAATTTTTAATTTTGGATACACTTTTTTCGGTTCAATTACCTCATATGATTCTCCTAAATTCTGTTTAAGGCTCCGTTATTAGCCACTACGGTAAAATAATGAACCTCAGCTTCCACTGAAAACCACAAGATGGGGAGAGGATATGGTTTTATCCAAAATTTGGATCATATATTCTCGGAACTGGTAATTTAGTTGACCAAATAAGTGGTCAATGGTTGATTACCATTATATAATCTTGAATAAATACTTGATCAACCGTGTACCGGACAAATAATCACGTGTCGCTCCCCACTGATCCCCTCTACCCTTGCCAGTTTGTATCATTCGATACAATACCGAGTGATATATTTATTGAGATGTTATAGTTTTCGATTTAATTTACATTTCTTATCTGTTAACCAGAGGTAACGAGGCAACGAGGGTGAATTATTATCTGATTTGTTGTTGATACGTTGTGACCCTATTTATTATAAAATTTATATCTCTATTATTTTTCCGTCTTATTTCGATTATTTTTTATACAGTGTGGAAACCACTTATGAAATAAAATTCTTTATGTCATTATTTTGGAAAATTATAAAAAATGCCGATACACGTCAACTTTTGAATTGAGTTGTGCGTTATGTAAACATAAATGTAAGTGTACAGGGTGATTCACATAAGTATGCCATAGTCGGTGTTGTTTTTTCAATGAAACACCCTATATATTCGCATATTTTTGAAATCCTCTTAATGAACCGATTTCAACAAACTGAATAATGTATGGTCAATTATGAATTATACAGGGTGAAATTTTTATTTTTGCAGTTATCAAACACATACATAAAATACCTGATGTATTTGATTTTAATACATTAAAATAAATGCTCAAAATGTTCTCCACCTAGTTGTTGGCAATATCACAGTCTCCTATATAGAACTCCTTAACTTCGTTTAAAGTTTGAGGTGAAATATTCCGTATTTCTGTAGTTATCCTGTCTTTGAAGTCTACAATGCTAGTTGGTTGTGTTGCATATACTTTGTTCTTGAGATAACCCCACAGGAAAAAATCTAACGGCGTAAGGTCTGGCGATCTAGCTGGCCACTCGATAGTACCTCTTCGTCCAATCCATTTATTGGGGAAGATTTTACTTTTCCAGTATAAACTGTCAACACATCAACAACTGACAGAATAGAAAACAATCCACATTATTTACCGATTTTGTCTAATTATTGGCGTTTTTAGGCAATTTTTAGGTATTTATGATAAAATTCATGGGCGTAGCAGGTTTTGTTTAATATACAAATACGTCTAATAATTAGTTACTTTAGATTTTTGATAAATCCATATTTAGCTAATTTTAAAAAGTACCAATATTTCAAGTGTAATAAATTATTAATTTTAAAATTTCACCCTGTAAAATCCATAATTGACCATACATTATTTAGTTTTTTGGAATCGGTTCATTAAAAAGAAAACACCGACTATGGCATACTTGCGTGAGTCACCCTGTACATTTACATTTATGTTTACATAACGCATAACTCAATTCAAAAGTTGACGAGTTTTCTAAAATAATGACATAAAGAATTTTATTCCATAAGTGGTTTCCACACTGTATATAAATTTTGTATGACGGTTTTTTTTCTCCGTGTGTACGTCATGTTTGTTTTACGTTTTTAAAACCACAGGTAAGTCTATCCTATCCCAAACTGGAACGAAAACAAGAACACTGTTGCCAGCTACTGCCTAAATTATTTACCAGATCTTAGCCTAAATACCGAAAATATTAAAAAACCATGACAAATCGTTTAATTTTACTCAAACCTACAAAAACAAACAACATTCAATTGAATAAATCAATATAAATAAATGAAATCACTTTTAAACATCTAACTTAGCTTAATGTGATTTATTATTATAAAGAGAAGATATAATGCGAGATCTTTGATTGTCTATATCTCTATATGAAAAACGCTTTGTAGTCGTTCGTGTATAACTAATACTCTCGCTATTAAAAGTTAACAAGCCAATATTATTGCATTACACACGTTGTACCAGTGTACATTTAGATTATCGAGAGTACGAAATCTGATACAATTGTACCCGCTCTGGCAACACTGGATTGGAAAATTAGAGTGTCATATCGGAAACTATCCTCTCGATATATACCCATCACTCGAATGATACTGATTCAGTCAGCTCCCTCTGATGCCAAATCGGTTCAACCAAATAAGACAGAGTTTTTGGCTTCCATATTTGAATTACGGCGCTAATTATGCCTCTTTTATTTCATTCAGTTCTTGATAAAATAACAATATTTTCGCTGCATTGTCACACATTTGTCTATAAAATACTGTTATGAAGGATGTGTCACCTTTATATCATTTCAATCTTCATTGCCCAAAATTGGGGATATTTGACAACGTCTGTTGAATTTATTACTAACAAGAAACCTATATAAATTATGATGCACACTACCTTAACAGTTTAGCAATCGATATAACACCTTATGTCTCATCTAAAATTATTAATAAAAATTAACTGTATGAAAAACGCAAGCCATGTTTTTACGGTCATATTTTCATTCAATAACGGGCCCTTAATTGAGTTTGATACAATTGAAGCTTCATCTTTACTACCACATTCTAATAAAACTCCTCCATTTTTTAGACTTATTTTAACATTAACTTCCACATTCAATTGAACTGGATCAACATTTTCAATTAATTTTTTCCTAATTTCTTCCACTGATTTATTTTCATTAGATCTAATTATCAATACTTCTTTATTATTTCTCACAACACTACTATATGTATTTAAATTATTTACTGCTCTAGCTTGCTGCATAGCAATATCTCTTCCATGTGGAGCTTTCATATCCATCATAAACGTTTTAACTTCCTTTAAATAATTTTCCATATTTTCTACTTTTTTCATAAATAAATAAATAAATTTTTTCATAAATAAATAGTGTAAAAAGTGGTAATTCATATAATCACATAACTGACTCAAAAGAGCTGTGTGAAACAAGCGGCTATCTTACCAATAACAGAGCAGCTGAAATAGCAACCTAAATTCAATTCACTCCTCTTAGTTTAAAAACAAGGTATAGTCTGTTTTAGATTATTTAATCAATTTTTTTTTCGTTAGCCATAACTCTAGTAAAAAGTTTACATGAATGATAATAATGCTTATAAAATTGAATTTCAACTTACCAGGCTTGTAGGATTTACAGTTCATATAATTAGAAAAAAACACAAATTAAGATATGTGAATCAAATATTCATTTTTTTAAAGGTCGGGCAGCTCTTCAGAAACGAATTATGGCATTGTTAAGAAAAATTGAACATTGTGTAAATGGTGTCCAGCCAGCATGGGAAGAAACTTTCATGAACTGGAATGGAATGTGTAAAAATCTATCATCGTATCCCAAAGCTAGAGCAGAAGATTGTCCAATGGAACCTTTTCACAGATCTGTTGGAAAACGTAGAGCATCACACCAAAATTCTGAACACGAATTAGAGGTAAGTATCTTTGAATTATTTCATACTTGATTGAAATTTTTTCTTCCGATTATTTCTTTTGGGTGTATTTGTTTACAGTAATTTTTAAATTTGTATTGCTATTCCATTCATAAACACACTATTTTCATGAAAAACGTAGAATTTAAAAAGCATGCAACATAATTTATTTCATTTGAAGGATCAAATCAATGAATGGGCTAATATGACAGGATTCCTTTGTGCCCTTGGCGGAGTTTGTTTGCAAAGAAAGTCACCATCTAGAAATCCCTTGTCAACTAGCTCACACTCTAGTTTATCCTCGATGACAATAAGTTCAATAGGAAGTAGTAATCTTGGATCTGAACCATGTGTTGGTAGTAAGAAATCCAATACGCTTCAAAGTCAACAAACACAAGATCAAAGACTGTATTGTCCTGTAACATCGTAAGTACTCTTTTCCGAATCTGAATCATTTTTCTTCATATTTAACGATTAGATGTATGAAATGAGGCATAAACTATTATCAAATATCCTATACATATAAACTGAATCCTCCTTATAGATACATTAACATATTATATACTTATTAGAGTATGATACCACCATTTATCGTTCTTTCCTGATAATAAAAACTTTGAAAAATACTTAAGTTCGTCGTCTTCTATCAAATACCGTTCGCTTTAGATTTAATTTTTTGCCAGAGGAAGCAGAAACTAGCTTTTTCGAAAACTAAATAAAAACTTTACATATAAGCTCAAGATTTATGGAATGAAATTGACAACTTTGTACCTTATATATTTCCTGAAACAGTGGCGGATTTAGGCTTAGGCCCGTGAGGCCCGGGCCTAGGGCGGCAAATTTTGAGAGGCCAATATTTTTAAGACGACTTTTCGACCTCAACAAAATTCAATAAGGTTAGGTTTAGAGGCTAGTAGTGAAAAAAATAAATATTTGAATATAAAAAACTCCGAAAATAATATAATATTTATGAAAGAAAAAGGGCGCCATATCGTTTCGGGCCTAGGGCGCCCTCAAACCTAAAACCACTACTGTCCTGAAATAAATGACTTGAATGTTATTCAATACCTATTTAAAAATAACCTTACCTATCTGTTTCCAAATCTAATTATTGCCAATCGAATTTTTTAACATTAGGTACCTATAACAGTGACTAGCGGGGAGAAAAGTTTTTCAAAACTAATATCCCATATACAGTATGCGAAAAGTTTATCGAGTCCATTCCATTTACACAAGTACGACAAGGAAAATATGAGAAAAACTGCTTGAAAGAATAATTGTGGGCGTATCTAGTTCATCTGAGGTTCATCCATTCAGCTCTCGTCATTCTTCCAGCCTCGGATGAACTAGACACGCCCACAATTATTCTCTCTCTTTCAAGCAGTTTTTCTCATATTTTCCTTGTCGTACTTATGTAAATGGAATGGACTCGATAAACTTTTCGCATACTGTATATATATACTAATAAATAAGCTACAAGTAAGGGGGGCGCAAAATTATTCTCGCACACGGGCGGCAGATGCTCCAGGAACAGCCCTGATCTCGATAATCTTTTGAATATTTTTTATTAATATATTAAGTATAAGACACTCTGACAATGCCAATTTGAGCGAAATTGATGTATAGCATACATTTTTGATTGTTTAAGTTTTGCTATTTTAAGTGAAATTATACCACTACTGTCACTCCCCAATCATAAAATCGTAACTTCAATTTTTCAAGAACTCTGAAATTTGTAGCATTTTGTTCCACAATATTTTTGTTTTAAATTTTTAATCTATTTGGTTACAGATTTGTGGATTTACTGTTACGTTTGCTAGTGTGTAGCAACGAAAAATTTGGACCTCAGATACAAAAACATGTTAAGGAATTAATAGGACATGAAATGTCATCAGCACTATATCCTATATTATTTGAACAAATAAAATCAATTGTAGACAAATTTTTTGACCAACTAGGACAGGTGGTGGTTAATGAGGTCAACACACAATTTATAGAACACATAATATTTATTATGAGGAATATCTTAGATTGTACTAAAAATGATCAACCTTCTGAACATTTAGGTATAACTAGTATAGAAAGTATGATGCTGGCTGTAGTAAGATATGTAAGACATTTAGATATGACTGTCCATGCAATCCATATGAAAACTAAATTATGTCAACTGGTAGAAATTATGATGAGTCGAAGAGATGACTTAGCATTTCGCCAAGAAATGAAATTCAGAAACAAGTTAGTTGAGTACTTGTCAGATTGGATTTTAGGTAACTCACACCAAATTGCACCACCAGGATCTGGTGACGTTACAATAATTACTAGAGAACTAGATCAGGCGTGCATGGAAGCTGTAGCAGCGCTGCTGCGAGGTCTCCCACTCCAACCAGAAGAATCGGATAGAGGAGATTTAATGGAGGCAAAGAGTCAGTTGTTTCTGAAATATTTTACATTGTTTATTAATTTGTTAAGTGATTGTACCGAAACCCCAGAAATTGAAAAAGATATAGGAAAACAGAAAGTTTACAGTGGAAAGCACAGTACATTGAGAAATGCTACTATCCAAGCAATGTCCAACCTGCTGTCAGCGAATATTGATAGTGGACTTATGCATTCTATAGGTAAGCCATTTGATTTACTCCAAAATAATTTCTTCTGTAATCTTCTTACTGTGTTGAATTCTACAGTGTGGAAACCACTTATGGAATAAAATTCTTTATGTCATTATCTTAGAAAATTATAAAAAATGCCAAGACATGTCAACTTTTGAATTGAGTTGTGCGTTATGTAAACAAATTTAAATGTACACAGGGTGATTCACGCAAGTATGCCATAGTCGGTGTTGTTTTTTTTAATGAAACACTGTATATTTGCATATTTTTGAAATCCTCTTAATGAATCGATTCCAACAAACTAAATAATGTATGGTCAATTATGAATTATACAGGGTGAAATTTTAAAATTAATAATTTATTACACTTGAAATATTGGTACTTTTTTAAATTAGCTAAATATGGATATATCAAAAATCTAAATTAACTAATTATTAGAGGTATTTGTATATTAAACAAAACCTTCTACGCCCATGAATTTTATCATAAATACTTAAAAATTGCCTAAAAACGCCAATAATTGGACAAAATCGGTAAATAATGTGGATTGTTTTCTATTCTGTCAGTTGTTGATGTGTTGACAGTTTATACTGAAAAAGTAAAATCTTTGTCAAACACTCTTTCCTTGTCGACATAACAATGAAATATTTAACTGAGACTCACCGAATTGAGATTCTAATGATGATCGGGTACGGGGATAACTGCAGAAGTCAAGTTGAAGTGGCAAACTTATTTAATCACAGGTATTCCGAATTGCCTAATATTTCACAAAGTTCTGTGTCTAAAATTCATGCACAATTCAGAGAACTTGGACATGTCAAACCATTGAAAATAAAACCACACTTCGTTATAGATGATGTGAAAGTGGATATTTTGTTAAGTGTCGAAGAGAATCCAACTTCAAGTACACGTCAAATTGCCCGTGAAAATAATGTTAGTCATACAACTGTTCTAAGATGTCTTCATAAAGAAAAACTTCATCCCTACAAATTAACTTTTGTGCAGGAGTTAACAGAAGACGATCCAGATCGTAGAATGGATTCCTGCGAAAGATTGATGAATAAGCTGAATAGAAATGAGATAGCTCTTGGTATGGTTTATTTAAGATAAAAAGACGATGACGTCATTTCTAGTTACTTTCCTGCTTATCAGAATAAATATTAATTTACCAACCGTAAATACAACTTATCCTTAACAGCCAGGGCAATTTACAGCTAACGGGTTGGCAAAACTTCAAGACGTTGTCAGATCAACTGGTAAAATTCCCCAGCATGTTTTGACGTTTATTGACATTCGATCATCGTCTATCGTATAATGTTTACAAGTTTTTTTGGTGCTCTTAAATTCATTGCTTCTTTAAGATTAAAAAAACAGTTATTTTTATTACTAATCATTTAGGAAAATCTGCAGTGTGTAGTCAATAAAATGCCGAAGCAGCTGAACAGTATGTAAATGTCAAGAGATGGTAACATCTTTGTTGAGCTATTTTGAACGAGAATGCCGCTTACTTATGTAAGAAACGTAAGTAATAGTATTCGCTATTTGTATTCATTATTATCAATATTATTCTTACATATTTAAATGTGAATGGTTAAATGTTTTCAATGATAGGTTAGGTTAATTAAACTTGATATATTATTCTTTCATAAATTGAAGTAATTATATTGTAGAGAGTTGCAGAAGCTTTACAACTTAGCGTTACCACTGTTAATCGTATTGCCGCCAAGAATATCAGAGGTGAACAGCCTAAAAGCCCACCTTAAAAGAGACAACGCATAAAACATACTGTTGAAATTAATAACTTTGATCAAAATGCTTTCCGAAATGTTATATTCGAAATGTATGGAAACAGTGAGTATATTTAATTCACTGTTCTATTTTATTCACAATTAACCAACATAATATTTTTTCAGAGGAACACATAACCTTGAAAACTTTAAGAAAACTTTTAGTGAACTTGGAAGAGCCTGCCACAATTGTAATGAATCATGCAAGTTATCACAATACAGTGATCAATAAAGTACTGTAATGTTTTTCCTATTTATTTAAACTGTTTTTACCGTGGGATAAAATTATACACTCACTATGGCTAATTACTATCGATTTATTAAAGAAACACTTACACACTATAGGTCTGTTCCAACCGCAGTCAGAAACTGTAAGAAACGATCAGAGAATACCTGGTCACGGCAAACAACGAGTTTACGTTCGCGTAATTCCTATCACTGATTGCGATGGTCAACTATTCTCTGATCGTTTCTTACAGTTTCTGACTGCGGTTGGAACAGACCTTATAATAATCTTAATTTATATACACACTACTTAATGTCTATTAATTTATCTACACTCGGTATTATAATTGTCCTAATTTATATTCAACACTATTTATATTCACTTCTGTTCACTCACTGTATACTGAAACTGTCTACCGATTCACTGTATACTGAACAACTACTCCGACTCACTCGAAGCCCCCATATATATAGCGCTCCGCAGCTCCAGAACATTCGCGACAAACCATTGTACGCCTTCCACGCTGTTCGAGAACGGTCTCGTTATTACCTTCGAAAAAACATTTCTAGAAAGGTCGTCGCATTCATCGTTTGCGACAGGACCGGCTTCGAAATTAGTGAGTTCGTAACAGTACCAACAACAGCTACCAAAAAGGCTGATATACAGAACTGGTTGATACAAAATGATATTCCTTTTGTAAATACTTTCTTCAAAACCCAATTATTGAATTAAGTTAAACTGTAACTTGATATGAACATTATTCAATATATTATGGTAATACTGAGATAACTTATTTTGTTTAAATATATACATTTTTGTAGGAACAAACCACCAACAGTATATGAAGCTGACATATTATTTAAATATATAGCCACAAAGTGCTTAGACTTCCCTTACCCCTGTATGTTCAACCCAATTGAACATATTTGGGGAATAGTTGAAAAATTTTATAGAGATCCTGTGGGAACTGATGGTTCTTCAACAGAACAAGCATTAGGTGCATGGAAAAAGTCTTTAGGAAAAGTGACTCCTGATATTTGGTCAGACAGTAGAGAACACTAAAAAAAATTACACAAGATTGGTGGGATAGAGAACTCGATAGAGAAGTAGTATTCGATAGACAGAATGTGCCTCCACTTATTATTAATTTTGACAGTGATGATGGATATAGTGATGATTTTGTGGTGGAGTATTGGAAATCTTGCGTTTTATTTTTTGTATATCTTTATCCAATTTGCTTTATTTCCACCTTTTCAAAATCACTAATAACTATTATTAAATTAGGTAATTAGGTACAGTTATTTCATAATACACAAATTAAAACAAAAAACAGCCTGTTTTTTTATTCAATGAAGATTGCCAAATAACAAGGTGGACTGTTTTGAGTGGCCCACTCACAAAAAATGAAAGTAAGTAGTTCTGAAATTATTGTGGAATTATTTCAGAGGTACATAAAGTTTAGATTAAATAATTGCATCGTAATAACCAACCAGTTCACCTATTTGAAATAAAATGTATATTCACAAGTTACTGTTTTCATTATTAAAACAACTTTGAAATACAATATAAAATCAGGTAGTTAGTGACTTAACATAATTGTCATGCAATTTTCAAACTATTAGCAGAAGGAGCAGAGACTTTGAGCAGGTCATTCCAGTTGTTGATAAAGAAATGTTGACTTTAAATTTCATTATTTTAATTTGCTTTGGTGGATTATCACAGCTATATATTATAAAAAGTTTAATAGCACACCTACACGTGGCCAGCTACCGAAGTCGATATATTAATTTTCATTCTATTTTTATTATAATAGATATAATAGATATTGTATAAAGAAACAATATTTAAATTTGCATGAAGATGATTGATTCCTTTTAGCGTAAACCCGTACAGTGCTCTTGAAGATGGTTCTATAGAGCACAGAATAAGGTATAAGGACCTACAGCTCGTCATTTAACCCTCTTCTATGTAAAATACTTGAATGTTAATTCGAATATAGAATAATTGGTTACTGTTTCCTGTATCTTATCCATAGTTTTTCATGAATAAATATTTATATTAAATTAATCAAGCCTATCATACAAGCCTTTTATTTTTAAATAAATATTTTTGACTTACGCCCTACGAGGCACGGAACAATGAAAAAGAAGAACTGTCAATCTAACATCAGATTGACTTTTCTAGTTTTCGTTAAGTGAAGGAAAAAACTACAGCCTGCCAACATCACAATATTTTGTTAACGTCATCGTCTTCTTATCGTAAATAAACCATACCATTCTTTTTTTTGACGAATCCACATTCACATTGAATGGAGAGGTAAACCGACAGAACTGTAGATATTGGTCAGCAGAGAATCCTAATTGGATGCGTGAGACACATACTCAGTACCCTCAAAAGGTGAACGTATCATAGGCGACCATATTATTGGTCCTATATTTATAGATGAAAATTTGACAGATGAAAAATATTTAAATAGGTATGCTTAGAAATGAAGTTGTTCCTGCGTTGGCAAACTTATATCCCAACGCAATAGATCCTAGCTTACCAAATGAAAATGTTTGTTTCCAGCAAGACGGGGCAACACTCCATTATGCTTTAATGGTAAGAACTTATTTAGATGAAATCTTCCCCAATAAATGGATTGGACGAAGAGGAACTATTGAGTGGCCAGCTAGATCGCCAGATCTTACGTCGTTAGATTTTTTTCTGTGGGGTTATCTCAAGAACAAAGTATATGCAACACAACCAACTAACATTGTAGACCTCAAAGACAGGATAACTACAGAAATACGGAATATTTCACCTCAAACTTTAAACAAAGTTAAGGAGGAGTTCTATAGGAGACTGTGCTATTGCCAACAACTAGGTGGAGAACATTTTGAGCATTTATTTCAATGTATTAAAATCAAATACATCAGGTATTTTATGTATGTGTTTAATAACTGTAAAAATAAAAATTTCACCCTGTATAATTCATAATTGACCATACATTATTTAGTTTGTTGGAATCGGTTCATTAAGAGGATTTCAAAAATATGCAAATATATAGGGTGTTTCATTAAAAAACAACAACACCAAACATGGCATACTTGCGTGAATCACATTTATGTTTACATAACGCACAACTCAATTCAAAAGTTGACGTGTCTCGGCATTTTTTATAATTTTCTAAAATAATGACATAAATAATTTTATTCCATAAGTGGTTTCCACACTGTATAAGTTGTTGTATGCTTCTAATTTTTTTGCCTTTTTTTTTTGTGAGTTGTGTGTTGAGCCACAAAGACACTTGTTAGTTGTAGTGGAGTGCCAAATAGACCCAATCACTACAAACGTAATCTCTCGAATTTTCTTTGTTTCTTACCTCACATCTTCTTGAACAGAGACTACAACAGTACAAACAATTCAGTTCATAGATACCTTACTGTTTGGTTGTTAAATTGAATGTTTGGATATTTACAAACCCTGCGATTTTGTTAGTTTGCGTCAATTAAAAATGTAGGCGAACGACACTAGCTTTCTGTATCCGAGGGTTCGTAGCGCTTTACTACAGCAACAGATTTAGAAAGGGAGGTATTTTGAAGAGAGACTGAATTGGTAGGTATTACTTGATTAAACTGGGGTTGAGATGGCACTGTTTCTAATTCTTTATGTTTTATTATCAAACAATTTTGACTAATGGGTATATCACTCAATACCTGAACAAAAAATATTTACATTTCATATACTAAATTTAATTAACAGTGTGGTTAATCTTTGAAACCAAAGACTGGAAAATAATGTAAAATAATTTATGAACTGTTTCAGAAAAATAATATCAATTGGTCTAAACGCATGAAACCATGTTAATTACTTATGAATTCAAATACTTTACAACGTCCCAATTCTGATTTGTTTTATTGCAATTATTAGTGCACTATTCTGTAACTAATCATTTAAAATTTCGATGCCTCTTAAAAATAAATTTTTTAACGGGCCTCTACAAATTTTTGGTTGAAATGCTATTCAACAAGTGTACATATTAGAGGACTGTTTATTTTAAAGGGTACCTTAAAAATTTTAAGTAGAGTATCTGACATCAGTGCTTAAGAAGCTTTTGGACATTTAATAGCTAAGTTAGAAACAAAATTTAATAAAAAAGAACATTTATAACTAACCTGCATGAACTGTTTTCGGTTTCTTGCACGCTTCAATTAAATATAAATAATATAAAATGCCACGATTGTTGAGAACAACAGAAACCAACTTAACACGTTGGCTGCTGATTATGATACTTACACGTTCCCAGGAGCTGAATGTTATTTTTGCAATAATTAATACTTTTCTAACATAGAAATGATACTATGAGCAAATTTCACTTTTTGCTAGTGCTCCTCTAGGGTTTTTAAACAAAACGCACCAGGCGCGTCAGCAGCATTGTACAAAGTTTTTTGCCGCCAGTGCTGGCGACGCACCAGGAGCGTTACGAAAAAAAACACCGGTTTTTATGTAGAAAAAACTTAATTAGGTATGGCTTACAAAATTAATTATTTTTAACATTAGTATGATATAGCTGAAAGCATGGTTCCCGGCAAAGTCCTACACAACAAGCTTTACATTCATATACGGTGTCCTCTCTTTTACCCTGAGATGAACAATATTTACACCTTTTTCTAAGGGTTTTTCCTCCTTCTGGTTTTTTTGGACAATGACTAGCAAAATGAGAAGTTTCAGGTTTTAAACCTATTTTTGGGCGTTTCGCACCTGAAGGACCGGCTTCAGAAGACGACATGATATGAAGGAAAACTAGATGTTAAAACTAATATTTTACACCCTAATATAAACGCTTATAAAGACACAAAATCACAATCACTTCGCACGACCGACTATACGCTTCGATAGCAAAAGAGATACTAAACGCACCAGGCGCGGCGGCAGCACTGGCCTGAAAGCACAGTCGACTCGCTGCGCGCGTTGCTCAGCAGTCAACGTGTTAATAAGCCTTTTAGACGAAAATATCGATATCAATCAAAGCTTTACCAGTACGCCATTTTTGTTACCGTTATTATTCAAACACTTTAACATCCCTTTAAAAATGATAGTTTTAAAATTTTAACGGAAATGTGGCTAGAGATTTCGTTTTAGCACCGGTCAAACTTTTAACGGCCTCTAAATTTTAAAGGAAGAGTCACAAAATAGGCCCCTGATATGTAAATAACAATTGAATATATTTATTTGTGTAACTTTATGTTACAGATCTTGGATATAATAAAGATCTACAAACAAGAGCAGCTTTTATGGAGGTTTTAACTAAAATATTGCAACAAGGAACAGAATTTGAAAATTTAGCAGAAACTGTTTTAGCAGATCGCTTTGAACAGTTAGTGTTACTAGTCACGATGATCAGTGACAAAGGAGAGCTACCAATAGCAGTCGCTCTTGCTAACGTTGTTACCACCTCGCAAATGGATGAACTGGCGAGAGTGTTTGTAACATTATTTGATGCCAAGCATTTATTAGCTCCATTATTGTGGAATATGTTTTATAGGGAAGTTGAAGTATCAGATTGTATGCAAACTCTGTTTAGAGGAAATAGTCTTGGAAGTAAAATAATGGCATTCTGTTTTAAAATATATGGAGCGAGCTATTTACAAACCCTTTTGGAACCCTTCATCGCCCCATTATTAGACGATCCTTACTGTAGTTTTGAAGTTGATCCAGCTAGACTAGAACCAAATGAAGACATTGAAGAAAACAGACAGAGCTTAATAGCTTTAACACAAAGGGTATTTAATGCCATTGTTAACTCAATCGATAAGTTTCCTCCACAGTTACGATCTATGTGCCATTGTTTATATCAGGTATTAAGTAAACGATTCCCTCAAGTTCCGCAAAACAATATAGGAGCAGTCGGAACAGTGATATTTTTACGCTTTATCAATCCTGCCATAGTTTCCCCTCAAGAAATGGGCATTGTCGGTAAACCAGTACCGAATTCCGTCAAGAGGGGACTTATGTTGATGTCTAAAATTTTACAAAACATTGCAAATCATGTTGAATTTAGCAAAGAGCAGCATATGCTTCCTTTCAACGATTTCTTAAGAGCGCATTTTGAAATTGGACGAAGATTTTTTGTTCAAATTGCACTTGACTGTGAAACTGTCGATCAAACCTCACATTCCATGTCCTTTATTTCTGACGCCAACGTTTTAGCTCTACATAGATTATTATGGAACCACCAAGAAAAAATTGGTGACTATTTATCCAGCAGTAGAGATCATAAAGCAGTAGGAAGAAGGCCTTTCGATAAAATGGCAACATTGTTAGCATATTTAGGACCTCCTGAGCATAAGCCAGTTGATTCTCAGTAAGTAATAACTAGACTAATAAAATATATCCACAAATTATTAAAATAAAAAACATCTACAATTGTTTGAAAATAGTAATTATAGTACAAAAATTTTTGTAGCGTGCTATTTTCTTCATATGCAAGATGGAGCTCGATAGATATGTCATCAAACAACTTTGAAGAACTAATGGTCAAACATAACATGCATGAAAAAGAAGAGTTCAAATCAATCAAATCTTTGAATATTTTTTATCAAGCTGGTACTAGCAAAGTGGGCCACCCAGTATTCTACTATATTGCTAGAAGATTCAAGTAAAAAATCTTAGTAACAATTTAAATTCCATTTATTTATTCATGTATTATTTTAGGTTTGGAGAAACTAATGGGGACTTGTTAATATACCACGTAATTTTGACATTGAAACCTTTCTGTCATTCTCCTTTTGAACTTGTTGTGGATTTTACACACACTTGTACAGACAACAGATTTAGAACCGAGTTTTTACAGAAATGGTTTTATGTTTTACCTGAAGTTGCATATGTAAATCTATCTGCTGCCTACGTTTACAATTGTAACAACTGGGTCCGAGAGTATACTAAATTTCATGACAGAATATTAGCACCACTTAAGGTAAAAAACTTTAAGTGCACAGCTACTGCTAAGTGACTGGATCTGAAAAAATAAATCAAGTAGCTTTAAAGAAACCTTAATTTTTTGCTATATTCAATTGGAATAAGTTTTGTAATTGTTAATAATTTTTAGGGAAATCGAAGAATAATTTTCATCGATGCTCCCAACAAGTTGAATGATTATATAGAACTTGAACAACAAAAATTACCAGGAGCTACATTAAGTCTTGATGAAGACTTGAAAGTTTTTAGTAGTGCTTTGAAATTATCACATAAAGATACCAAAGTTGCTATAAAGGTGGGTCCTACTGCTCTTCAGATAACTTCTTCCGAAAAAGCTAAAGTATTGTCCCATTCTGTTTTACTAAATGATGTTTATTATGCATCTGAAATCGAGGAAGTTTGTTTGGTGGATGATAATCAGTTTACGCTTACTATAACAAACGACAGTAGTCCTCTTAGTTTTATTCATACCGACTGTGATAGTATAGTGCAAGCTATTATTCATATAAGAAATAGATGGGAACTAAGTCAACCTGTAAGTATATTAGTCCTACAACGATAATAGTATATTATTAAACAAGCAATTTATGATAGCCATAATTCACGATGGGTGACGTTTGCGTCACGAGCCGCAGGCGAGGGGCGCAAGTCACCCAAGTGAATTATGGCCATAAATTGCGAGTAGAATACTATACTTTGTCCACGACACTTGATTTATTCATTAATAAATAAAAGTCATTACTAACCTAAAAATGTTGTGGCAGCTACTTCAAATAATTTGACATATATAGAGATGGGCGATACTGTAGAAAGTATCAATACAACGTACCGTTATAAATATATTGTTTTAAAATACTTAATATTAGAAAATATCGTTATGAAAAGTATCAATACTAAAAATTACAATATTTTATAGATACGATATATGTCAGAAACAAATTTCCTGAACAAAATACACAGATTTAAAAGTTTATTTCATATTGTACCCCCATCTCTAGTCGTGAATTATGAACCATAATACACTACAGTGTATTATGAACCATAATTCACGACAGTTGATATATGGGTAGCATATACCTTTAGTTAGGAGGTAAAATATTGACTTATTATTAGGTGGTCGTGGACAAATTTAATTAAAACCTTTGAAAAGTGCTTACAACATTTATCTTACCCTTATTTCATGTTTTTTAACGTAACCCGTTGACATGTTAGTTTAGTTATGTTTCTATAGTATTTTTAATTTTTAACTATATTTCGACAAATGTCAATATCAACAAGAACTCTATAATAATAGATGACTCGTAGTTAATTAAACTTTGAAGGTCTTATTGAGGAAAGGCTTTGTTAGACTCAACTTAAAAAAAGGAATCGACATTCAACGGAGGTAAATTCTAAGCTAGTATAGGATTGCATGCTTTAGGCTAAAACGACTATCAAGACTGTTATTTTTACACTTAAAAGGTTTTAATTTAATTATGCTCGATACTGTTTGTTCATATATTGCAATTATTATTATTTTTCAGGAAACAGTAACAGTTCACCAAAAAATACGACCAAAAGATGTCCCTGGTACGCTTTTAAATATGGCGTTATTAAATTTAGGTTCATCAGATCCGAATTTAAGAACGGCTGCTTATAACCAACTATGTGCCCTCACAGCTACGTTTGATTTAAAAATAGAAGGACAGTTATTAGAAACGCAAGGGCTATGCATTCCCTCCAATAATACAATATTTATCAAATCTGTATCGGAAAAATTAGCAACGAACGAGCCCCATTTAACTTTAGAGTTTTTAGAGGAATGTATACAAGGATTTAGAGTTTCAAATATAGAATTAAAGCATTTATGTTTAGAGTATATGACACCGTGGCTGCCTAATCTCGTTAGGTAAGTATCTACTCATAATAAAGATTTTAACGACTTATTTGCTGCAATTCCGTGCTACACTCTCGTAAGACCGTTAAATCGCTAGATTGTTACTTAAGAGTGAACCGCAAGTAAGCGGCCAACACAACAGAACAAAATATGATGCTTAAGGTCTAATATCGAAAATTGAACAATTCATAATTATCATTTGAGAACTTGGCTTTAAAGGAATTGAGAATATCTCGAATAAACGATGAAAATTACAATGTTCATGGCATACGTTACTCAACTCAGTACCCTACCCTGAACAGATCGGAACCAAAGATTACAGAATAAAAATATGAGATGTTTCACTCCAGGGCGGTTTGATTCAAGTTGCTGTCCCAAACGGACGCCGCTCTCATAAATTATGTTTACGACTCGCTTTTGTTGTCAATAACAAGACCGGTAGATACCAGATAAGTTCGAAAAGCTTATTTTATTTTAAGCTATACAAGGGGTAATTAGAGAAATATATATTTAAATTGGTAGGATTCTTTATCACAAAGGTTTATTTTTAAATGTTAATTATTTCGAAAAATGTTCGGGATATGAATTTGAAAAGGTAAGTAAAAAATAAACTTGAATTTTTAAAATGAATCAATTCACAGCTTGTATCCAGCATCTTAGTAATTTTGTGATACTTATTGATAATCTAGCAGATATTTATCACAAATTCAATTAAACATACTCATTAGCCACCAGAATAATAGTGCGACAAAATCTTAATTTTTGATCTTTAAATAACGCGTATTTTTTGAATTGACAAGGTTAAAACAGTGAAAAGAGAAGCAGCTGCAGGATACCTTTATTAAAAAATTTTATAAATGTTTTAAAATACTAAGTTTGGAGTTTGGTTTATGTGTTAAATTTAATCTATTTTTCAAATCTTTCAATATACATTTGAGAATAAAATATATACGGACTCTGGTATAGAGACTGGTATAATATTTGAAAGGAAATTGATTACATGGATGATGAAAAGAAAATTTAGTAAATACGTTGAAAAGGAACTGACCAATTCCCCTTTGGTTAGCTATAGAGTTGAATTTTTGTGTTTTCTTGCGTAATGTACTTGTTTATGTAATATCCTTATTATAAAAATAAATCCGTAATTTTGTATTAGCAAATATTACAAAATATTTGGTGTTTAAGCTTTGCTATTAAAGAGAAAAATATTAAAATGACTTTTTGCTCATTTCAACAATTAATTAATAAATTTATAAAATCTATACAACATAAATATAAAACACGGACAATCAATAAATTATAAAATAACAGCGCTCGATGGGCGACGTCCTGTATAATATACCAAATTAAATGCAAGTACGGACGTAGCGACGTACTGTACCATCCAATTCACCAGCGGCATCGGTGCTTTACGCGATAAATTCCAACGAGTGAAACATCTCATATTTTTATTCTGTAATCTTTGTCGGAACCCACCAAGTTCCTTGGCGCTTGCGTCTCATTTACAGTACCTATTAAATTCACGAACCCTTTTGACAGTTTTACGTTGGAGATGCTTACGAACAGTCACCAAACTGTCACGGATTGTTGTCTTAATATGTTAGTTTCTTCTCTTTTTTGTAGAAAAATAATCGGACTTTTATTTTCAGATTTTGTAAAGCCTCGGAGGAAAACAAAAGGCAGAAACAAGTGGCTGGTATTATAGAAAAATTAATCCTACTCACAATTGAAGAAGTACAAATGTACCCATCGATACAAGCAAAAATTTGGGGGTCAATTGGACAAGTTCCGGAACTGATCGATATGGTGCTAGATAATTTTATTCATAGGTCTGTAAACTCTGGATTAGGTTCACCCATGGTAGAAATAATGGCGGATACTGCTGTTGCTTTGGCATCAGCAAACGTTCCTTTAGTGGCTAAGAAAATAATTGGTCGGCTGTGCAGGGTAATTATAAAAGTACGCATTATTCTAGAGGATATTTAATATAAGCATTAATGTAAAAATTTGCTCGTTTGGTGTCCCCAACCCCACTTGGAAGAAAAAAAAAGTAGTTTACTGATCATTTATTCAAGTTTGAACCTGTTCATTATTTATTATTTCTCATGTGTTGGTTTCACAATATACAAGGTGGAATTGATGACCAAAACTTTGTAATGGATAGGTGGTCAGGTAAGGAATGAAAGTGTATTTAATTCTCTTTTTGGTTATTAAAAAACAAACCTCTAGAATCGTACCAAGAGGGAAAATGTAGCGGAAAAAGGATCACCCTTGCTTGTACTGATCGTAAAATTAAGGAATTTCTTTCTTCATCACTGTTAAGTTTCGATCTTCAAATTAGTGTTCAAGTTTAATCGTAACTTTCTCCACCATTAGCACAAATGCTTAATGGTAGCACCATAAACTAATTTCCGGGATGATTAATAACTATTAGCCATATTTTGGTCTTGGCCTATTCTTTCATTCATTCAATTGGGTTGTGCTCAACAGCCTAGGCATTTGAACTGAATCTTTGTACCATTACCCATGTTATCAACTTCCATTCAAGAAGCTTCTTGTCTTATACACTACATCCATAAAGTAACACATAAATTCATTATTAGCTTCAAAAACAATAATATTAGAAATTCACGCAACAGGTCGATTTTTGATTTCAATTTACTATTTTTTTAAATTATAATCTAATATGCAGGGTGAACCACTTTCGTAACTTCAAAAACATATTTTGAGATATATAACGCAACGAAAAACACCCGTAGGAAATATTAGCGAAACTTCGATTTCACTTTCCTATTCCCAAGCTTGACTCTTTTCGTCTGTGTTTGACGGAATAATTTTTTTCAATCGAATGCTGTGAAGCTATTTCAGGTTTTGTAAATTTGATTACTTTATAATGTAATCGGAATTGCAACTATCTTTCTTGGCAATTACAATAATTATTCACTAACAGATGGAATGTTAGCTTTTCTCAGGTTTGTCTTCTATTTGTTTTTTTGTTATTGTATAATACATTCTTTTCCATAGTATTTAGTGTAATATAGACGGAGTGCTGTCTGCCTCGAAGGTACTACAGTAGTACTTATGTCTAGAATTTTGAGACGTAGTTAGGGATACCATCGGGAAGTGCAATCTGCAAGAATTTTTCTCAAAGACCTTGGATAAGACTCAAAAGTGGGAAATAGTTTGCAAAGAAATAGAAATCTCTGGCACCCCTTTGGCAGAGACCAGAGAACAAGTAGCGTGTAAAATAGTACCCCCGCGTCCAGTTCTTAATCAAGTATTTTTTTTTTTGTATTGCATATTATACAAATGTTCATCAAATGTATTTGATCAGTAATCTTTCAATGAATACAACAAAGTATTTTCAGTATGTCTGCTTTAAAATTTTTTTGTACTTGCTGTACAAATTATAAATGTTTCACCCACCACTGTTTTGGGTCAAAAATATTTCTATTAATTTATCACGTCTCACTAGTTTGAAATTAACTGGTTTTCCAAAATTCTGCCGTGTTTTGATTTAACTATTTAAAAAAACATTGCCTATCGTTATTGAGCTGTCCCCAGTATCGAAAATAACAGAAATTTTTAATAGCAATAACAATAATGGAATAAAACAAATAAATAAAAAATTCTACAATTCTTCTTCATTAAAAATAAATTGACGAAACAATTGGACCTGTTGGTAAAGTTTTATTTTATAACTATTATTGAATTTTTTATTTATCAATATCCTCCACGTACTATGGGTATCTACCATAGTGTTTTTGTTTATTTTTAAATTGTCTGGATTTTGATGCAAATGTATAACTAATAATTTCTGATTTCATTTATAACTTTAATGTTGGTTATTTGAAATAGAAATATTCAGGACACTAAATTATCATCATCCATTTGCTGTTTATTATGAACCTCTTTTAATGCTTATGTTAATTCTCTTCTGCCATTAAAACAAACAAAATAAATAAACAATATAAACAGACATCCTAAATTCACTATAATTGTTTTTTAAGTTACACTTTAATTTATGTTTATTCTTTCCTTATTTTGACATTGACATTGAATGTTCCATAATTTAAATATTTCGAACCTGTATATTCATGATTCTCGAAATTATATTGCTATGATTATTTTTTTTATGATCGTTAACACATAGTTATTTATGTGATAATAACTAATAGTTATATACCCAACAATATAATTGCTTGATTATGTCAGTACATCCAGTTGAGGATTCGTGTCCTTGATAGCTCAGCGCTAGTCTTATCTAGAATTGATCTAGGAACAATAATAATATTATACTTTTTTCCAATTTATACCAAAAATTTATAGTAAATCTATTATGATCAATCATTATTTCTGATGAGACATTCCAAAAAGCCAACCCAATTTAATGCATGGATATGTTTATAAATAACTCATAACACATAGCATATTTTTTTTTTAAATTAGTTATCTTGGATATCTCACTGTAAAGGTTGATGTCTATTGATCGTTTTAACTTGCAATATTTATCAAATTCATGTAGTTTTAATGTTTTCTGAAAATCCATCAAGTTCTACTTTATTTATTATTATTTTATTTAATATATCTCAAAACAGACTTGATCATCAACTGCTGTTTCAATAGTATGAAATAATTTTCTCTCTTTAATATTTTTGTAATAAATCAATATCTTATTCTATTTACGTTTCTATATTTAGAATGGTCTTTGAAACATTGATTCTCAAATTGTTCACTTTATAATGTTACTGTGAAAAAATCACGAATTGGGTAATTTCAACTTTTGATACAAAATGCGAAAATAAATGCATGTGCAATCCATAACTCATTTAATTGGAAAAAGAAAACAATCATCTTATTCATAAAAAATTGTGCATGATTTATGTTAGGTAAAGAATCTGTTTTCAGAGTTGTCACCTAACCATGTCCACACTATTTCTAGTGCTTATTGTGACGTTTGTATATAAACGCACCAGTTTGTTTACAAATACTGTTTTCTTTGTAGCATTGCAATGTATTTGTTACCTTTAATTGTCGCTTGGTTTTAAAATGCGCTAATGGTACTTTATATTTCTGTACACTATTAGCAAAGTCTATATATTCCAATAAATCCGGTCACTCCTTTGTTCGTCGGAAAACGCCGGCATTTTTTGCGGGGAGTCGTAAATCATGTGCGACACCTGTTTTTGCTAGTCATTTGGTAGTATACGAGGTGACTATTCCTATTCCACTGAAAATTTTTGGAGGAACTGTCAATCCTCCAAACCGTCCCTGCTTACTACCTTCATAGACTTTTTTTTCGCAGAATGATGTGGATTGGTCACAACCTTCCTTATTGCAAAAGTTTTGGCAAATATCGCATTTGTGTTTAACAAAACACTTTTGCAAAAAATATCCACCCACATAAACCAGGGCATTTGTTTCTACACGAATCCACGCAACAATAATTTCCATAAGAAGGCATCGCACACAATCAAAAACACAGCAGATAACGTTTGCACAAATTAAAATTCAAGATCACTTTCTTGGGCGCACCCGATACAACGCTCTGCTACACCACCGTGTAAGTCAAACAGAAATGAAAAATCAATAAATCCCACATCAGATGTGAGTTTTGCCGGTGAGACGGTGGGTGTCGGCAGGAGGGGGATTCTCGCGTCGTCGAGAGAGTGGCCGGACTTATTGGAATATATAGACTTTGCTATTAGCTTACATTTCAAGTTTATAAAAATATTCCTTTGACTACGAAAATTTCATACACAAATCTCTCAGGAACTTAATTTAACACACGTTATCAGTTGGTATCTTTTTACTTCCAAACTTCTGAAATGTATGTGTATTATTATGATACTGAAAAATTTGTAGAGATTAAACAGGGATTATTGACCAACTATCAAATATTTCTTATATTTCCTTCATCATTGGTGATATGTATTTTTTGTACTGAATAATATAATTTACTTTATGACATTGACAGTACTGTTATGTCATTTTTTTACGGATATTTCATGAAACGTGGGACAGAGGACCACTTAAAATTGATCAATATATTTTTTTTCAATTGGCTCTTTGAAAAGTTTTCATTGGACATCATACTTTATTTAATCATTTATGTTCTAAATTAATTTCTAAATTTAACCATCACTTTTACAACAAATTTAAATTCATGACACCATTTGATCCCGAATCTCAATTGAGTGATAATATTGATTAGACAATTAAACTGTTCTTTTCAAAAATGTGTATTTAATCCGTATATAACCAAAACGAACTATATTTGTTATTTTTCATCGTTAATGTAAAAAGGTGGGTGGTGTTAAAACAGAAAAATCATACATTTTTAGATATGGTGAATCGAACCCAAAAATGATGTGGGAGATAGGTGTCAAATAGTTATCCGTTCGAGTTAACAATTGTTTTCTATCACTTATGTGATATACAGTGCTATTCAAAAATCCCCTCCCCCCCTCGTATCTTTTGAACGGCTACACCGAGGGCTACACTTACATTAATAAAATTCGGAGGGTGAAAATAAAGTGTTGTAAACTTCTCTACGAATGATAACAGGTGACGTAATAGTAATAAATGACGTCACAGTGCCACTCTGGCCAATAATTTTAAATAGAACCTTATGGCAAGTGATATCTCGTTTGAGAGGCATTGACATTGGCTACATAGCCATATTAATTTTGTTTGGGTTTAAACCAATTTAAATTTAATTAATCAAATATCAACAATGGATTCTTATAGCAAGTGTTCGAAATGTGCTCCGTCTACTTACTGACAGTAATACATCCTATTAGTAGACTCTTGTAGTGTCAGCTGAAATTGCATTGCATTTTTCAATAATTATTTCTTTCAAAACGCCAATGCTATCTGGTGCCGTAGTATAAACCTTGGATTTCAAGTACCCCCATAGAAAAAATCTAATGGTGTCAGATCTGGTCACCGAGGTGGCCATTCTATAGGACCTCGCCGGCCTATCCATCTACCTCGATATTCTTCATCCAGGTAACGTCTTACTGCACCATAATAATGTGCAGGAGCACCATCTTGTTGAAATGTTATTTCCAGATGGCCGAATTCATCTGGATTATCTTCCAGAATTTCAAGAATTAAACGGCTCAATTGCATTTTGTAACATCTCCAGATACACTTCACCGCTTAAATTTGAATTTAGGAAGACAGGACCAACTATGTGGTTTCCAAAAATACCTGCCCAAACATTGACTTTTTCTGGAAATTGGGTATGTTGTTCACGAAAGGTGTGAGGATTTGTGTCACTCCGATACCTTACATTTTGTGTATCCACATTTCCATTGGGGCAAAAAGTACTTTCGTCACTTAAACAAATTGTTATTGTGTGATGTGGGTTTTGACTAATTTTATTTGTCATACATTCACAGAATTCGAGTCTTCTGTCGGGGTCGTCATCCGAAAGGTGGTGCACCATTTTTAACTTGTATGGATAAATTTATTTTTAGCCAACACTCTCTGTACTGTACTTTTACTTACTTCATAGATAGACGCAACTTCAGTTGAAGAGAAAGTAGAGTTTAATACCATTTCAGCAACTATATCAATTTTTTTATCATCACTAAATGTTGGTCGACCAGATCGTTTGGCATCTTGAACACTACCTGTTGCTTCAAACTTGTGAAGAAGCTCCTTCAAATAAGTTCTCGAGATACGGCGATCTGGGTATCTCTCATTACATAAACGTTCCGCTTCATGGAGATTCTTTCTAGATTCACCAATTATTAAGATAGCTGCTACTTTGTCGGCTTGAGTACGTACCATTTTGCCTATGGAAACTCTTGAACGTCTCGTTAAACAATAATAAAATTAAATATTTAAGCTATTTAGAAAACTTTGCAAAGCAACAAATACTATTATATTAGAAACGTCTAATTTTTCGACAACTTACCAGAGGCGGACTGAAAAATCTTCAATCTTTAAATGTGAAATAATAATTTTGGTATATATTTAATTTATCCGTCAAAATTAGTTTTAACCCAAACAAAATGAATATAGCTATGTAGCCAATGTCAATGCCTTTCAAACGAGATATCACTTGCCATAAGGTCCTATTTAAAATTATTGGCCAGAGTGGCACTGTGACGTCATCTATAACTATTACGTCACCTGTTACCATTCGTAGAGTAGTATACAACACTTATTTTTCACTTTCCAAATTTTATTAATGTAAGTGTAGCCGTTCAAAAGATACGAGGGGGGGAGGACTTTTGAATAGCACTGTATAAACGAAAAAAAGACACAGAGAGTATGTACTGACAAATTAACTGTTGTTAACTACAACAATCATTTTCTTTTATTACTTTTCTATTAAATACTTTTTCAAAAAATTACAATAAAAAAATTTTATTTCATGATTTCAAAAAAAATTCTTATCAAATTATATCATCAGAAAACGTTTTTTTTAACATATTACATTTTCGCTAAGGAATGAAAATGAAAAAAATATTAGTTTTGTTTGTGGTTTTGGAATATACACTATAAACCAATCACATCTTATTAATGTCAAAAAGGATTTTTCAAACAAAGCTAAATTTACAACCTTTCTCATATTTTAATATTAAAAGAATTAGTTGATAAAATCACAAGTGTCATTCAAATATGTTTATTTGTATTACTGCGTTTGTTGAGTATGAAATGATTACTTCCCAATTAAAAACTCTATTTAAACATCTGTAAACTGCTGTACAAACTACCTAATTTGCAAACTTTGAGAATATCAGGTTGTTAGATGTAATTAAAATATCAAATAATTTATATAATAATATTTCTCTATTCAACTTGTTATGATTAAGTATGAACAAAGATTTGTCTTGATAATCATTCGGTATTCCATTTTTATAAAGATACATGATTATATATTTTTTTATTTGAGTTGGTATAATTAAGCAGTTTGAAAACAGTAGATTTACTAAATAGACTAACCACAAGAAATATATACAATATATTTATACAACTTCTTTCATGTTTTGGAATTTTGATTTCAGGTGGTAGATAAAACTTGTCAGTCTCCAACACCGCTGCTTGAACAACACATGATGTGGGATGACATAGCCATATTGGCGAGGTATCTCCTTATGTTGTCGTTCAATAATAGTTTGGACGTGGTTCGACATTTACCATACCTTTTTCATACCGTTACATTCCTGGTTTGTTCTGGATCTTTGAGTATGAGAGCATCTACTCATGGTTTGGTAATAAATATTATTCATTCATTGTGCACTTGTACAAAACCTTCATTTTCCGAAGAAACTCGAAGATTATTGAGGTTGTCCCTGGACGAGTTCTCACTACCAAAGTTTTATTTACTTTTTGGAATAAGCAAAGTTAAATCGGCAGCAGTTACAGCTTTTAGATCGAGTTACAGATATCCTAATGAAAAATGGTTCGGCAACGAAAGAAGTTTTTCTGGTACAGGCAATCAGGACAGAGATAGAGAAAGATTACCTCTCACATCTTTAGAAGTAATTACGGACGCTTTATTAGAGATTATGGAAGCCTGTATGAGAGATATTCCTGAATGCGACTGGTTAAACAGTTGGACATTTTTAGCTAAATCATTTGCCTTTTGTTTTAATCCTGCTTTGCAGCCTCGAGCATTGATCGTTTTTGGTTGCATAAGTAAGAGTGTTACCGATTGGGATATGAAACACTTACTGAAAATATTAGTCACAGCTCTTGAAAGTTTCAACGACATAGTACTGATTGAAGCCATAGTTATGTGTTTAACAAGACTGCAACCTTTATTAAGACCCGAATCTCCCATACATAAGGCTCTCTTTTGGGTAGCTATATCTGTGTTACAGTTGGATGAATGCTCTTTATATGCTTCTGGATTGGCTTTACTGGAACAGAATTTACATACTCTTGATTCCCAAGGAATATTTGAAGACAAGGTATCTGTTTATTATATAATTTTTATAAAAATCTCATTACTTAGGCATAATTTTCTTGGAAGTAAATTATTACAAAACTGTTGATCTATATCTCTATTTTATCTTGAATCAGTTCTGCCATATCAGTTTAAGTGTACCTATTCTCCAAAACATCTTTTCGCCATTCATTAATTGTATTTGTAATGTGCCAAAAGTATACAGAAAACAAATTACAAGCTTTTGTTTGATTTATTAAGAGGCAATGATTCATTAACCTTACCATTTTAGAATGATTTAACTGATATTGACAATCAATATTTAGGCTAATGAATTGAAAGTTTATAGAAGAATAACAGATTCAATATTATTATAACATAGTTTTTTCCAAAAAACAATGACCGTTCAATTAAGAAACAACTAGTCACGACAGATATTTAATTACACTTCTAAGTTGAATGGAGTCGGTATGATGTATGATCCACAAGATTTAACCAACCATTCTGGTTTGCAATTGGAAGGTTTCGGCGTATTTGCGCAGTTTATATTTGGTAAGATCAGTGGAAAGATCTTTACATAGTTATATCTTTTTGGTTGTTATGGTAAAATAAAATTAAAGTTGATCAACCTTAGCTGATGTTGCTATTCATTAGGGACATTCTATATAAATGTGATCATTTTTTATACATTTTCAAATGTTCTACTAGGTATAGCAACCAATAAAATTATGCCGTTCTTATAGTTACCATGAATTCTTGCATTGGATTGTGTTTAATTCATAAACTTGACGTTCCCCTCGCCATTGCCGATTGAGCTTGCCGTTATGTGCTAAATTAAAAACAGTAAAATGTACTTACGTATTCAATGGACGGCGAACTGTACATCAAGTTTATGAATCAGGCTTAAAATATGTTCCAGCTCTTGCTTGTTTGAAGAATTGTATAGGGTAATATTATTTTTTTATTTTAATTGTAGTCTTTGGAACAAGTTATGTTGCAAACAAGAGAACCGTTGGAATGGCATTTCAAACAGTTAGATCATGCGATGGGATTAAGTTTCAAAGCAAATTTTAACTTTGCTCTTGTGGGTCATTTGCTCAAGGGGTATAGACATCCCACACCAACAACAGTTTCGAGAACTGTTAGAATATTGACTATGCTTCTGACAATTGTTTCTAAGCCACACAAGAGAGATAAATTTGAGGTTACTCCTGATAGTGTAGCATACCTTACAGGTAAGTAGACTGTCCTGAAGGTGACTCATTTTTTGTTTACATTTTTCCAGAAAAGTTTTTAATTCACCTTCCCATAATTGAAACTTATTTGAAAGGCTATTTTTCTCGTTAATTTGAGAATTTTACCAAATTATTCATTTGTAAAACATGGTTAATTCTCTTACTGATTAAATTTTTAGCTCTGGTTGGTTTTTCGGAAGAAGTTAAGAGTCGATGTCACATCAAACACTCACTACCACGTGCCATGACCGATTCAATATCCCAAGACAATTTCATAACAGATGGTGTACAAAACGCTGGTACTCATCATGGGTCCAATTCAGGAAGTGCTTCTTCAGGCAATGTGAATCGACGGCAAAAGTCGTGGGATTTACTAGACCAGTCTGCTTTGGCACAAGCAAGACATAAACAACCATCTAGTATTCAAGGACAACACCAGGTGAGGATTTAAATGTATTCTATTTTTTCAAGTAGTTAGATCTTGGTACTAAATTATAACTTTACTAATTGTTACAGTATTGGTAATTTTCGTGTCACTTTTTTCTAGTAGCATTAGATTTTCATACAATAACACGTCATCTGCGTTAAAAATATCTGTTATTAATATATTTGATTGATTATGGATAAAAGTAAAACTGTTTTCTTCAACTAATTTATGTTAGACATCTATTTTCTTATAAAGGGTAAGTCACCAAGACCTTGACACCTTTATAACATGATAGTGATTCTAGTCCCGGCGCTGGAATCCTTAATTTCTTAAAAAATTACCGTCCATGACTTAAATTCAGTACCGGCACAGGAATTTTCAAACAAAACTTGAACTGTATAAAAAGACTTACTATTATTTCTGAAAGGTATGTTATTCCTAATTATACTATATCGGCACTGAAAAGTTCAGGAGCGGGGGTAAACATACAACACGGCTCTTTCAACTGCGCATGACTCAAGACTTGCTCAAGATGTGAAAACGTGGTTTACATATTCCACCCACCACGTCAAATTTAGTAGTTGAGGTACGCATTTGTCCAAGCAGCCTTTAACCTTCTATTCGATGTGACTGACTGTGAGCTGATTAGCGCAGTTGGTAGGGTATTGAGCTTACAACTCAGAGGTCGTAGGTTCGAAACCCGGTTAGGTGCTGGTTTTTTTTTTGTTTTTTGTTTTTTATTTCTTTTTTTCTGATATTTCTATACATAGTTACAATTTGATCAACCGGGTTTGGGCCTGGGTTTTCTCGTTTTTTTTTTAGTTTTTTATTTCTTATTTTCTGATATTTCTATACATAGTTACACTTTGATCAACCGGGTTTGAGCCTGGGTTTTCTTGTTTTTTTTTTAGTTTTATATTTCTGATATTTACATATTTATTTCAATATTGTTATGTTACTACTAAATTTGGCAAAGTCTTGAGTCATGCGCAGTTGAAAGAGCCGTCTTGTATGTTTATCCGCTCCTAAAAGTTCCATACAGCTCAGTTTTTGATAATTTACATAGTACACATTATGGTTAAGTCGGTCGAAAGCTTTTGAGAAGTCTGTGTAAGTAACATCAGTCGGTACCTGCTCATCTACATTTTGCGCTTTTTCCTGCTTTACACATGTAAAAGATTCAGCAGAGTGTCCTTTCATAAAACCATGTTAATGTACTGATATTTGCCCTTTGACTGAAGAATTTTGAAAATCTTGGTAATATTACAAATAATAATAGTAATTGATCTAAAATTAGATATATCAAAGCGGAAAACTTCATGTGGGATACAAATTATTTGATATTTTTATCTTTATATATACTATTATACATACAGGGTGTACCAATCTTACGACAAACTTCGGTATATGGGTTATTTTAAGAGATATCAAAAAATGTTATCAACAAAAATAATAGATGTGCTGAAGGTCCATATTTTGAAATTATATCGAACTATACAGAGTGCTGCATAACTCCGTTACAAACCGAATATAAGATTTTTCAAATGGTAACCCCTGTATTTTATACCGAATTCGGATTGGTTACATGTTTTTGAAGCTTTTGATATAAGGTTTTGCCACGTTATACAGAGTCCTTCAAAAGATATGGACAAGTTTATGTGAAAATCGTAGGTAAATCAACGCTCTGTAGCTTGTTATACGTTAATGAAAAAAAAATGTATTTTGCCAAACAGAGTTTTGTAATATGATGCAATATCTCCGTATCCTATTGAATTTCAATTATATTCTTTCTTGTATACAGGGTGAACGGAAATTCGAACCTGTCATTTTCTTTCTTATTTCAAATGGAACACCCTGTATTTTATAGCAAAAATAGAATCTTCGATTATGTAACTTTAATTAATAGTATAATCCTTACCGTAATATTAAACTAAAGGTTCAAAATGTTCACCGTTAACATCAATGCAATGCTGCAGAATAGTTCAAATGATTGACTAACATTTCTCAGCATATCAACGTTAGCAGATCGAAATGCCGCACTAATTATCCTTTTCATGTCATCTCTAATAGCCGGGGATTTTATAAACTTATTCCTTACAAGACCTGAAAAAAATAAATATATTAAATCGGGTGACCGAGCTGGCCAATCAGTTGAGCCCCCTCTTACAGCATTGCATTGATGTTAACGGTGAACACTTTGAACCTTCAGCTTAATATTACGGTTAGAATTATACTTTTGGTAGCTAGTTTTGCTTAGAATAAATTATTCATTGAAATTTATCATTAATTAGGATTTTTTGTTACATACAACGTTTATTGCATTCACATAATAGGTCAATAATAATAGTTTACAATAAATATTACCAGATAACTCTGTTTTTATAAACTTTGGGTATAGGGAATGCTTCACAAAAATTAAAGTTACATAATCGAAGATTCTATTTTTGCTATAAAATACAGGGTGTTCCTTTTGAAAGAAG
This sequence comes from Galerucella pusilla, assembly GCA_910591695.1. Taxonomy (NCBI): domain Eukaryota; kingdom Metazoa; phylum Arthropoda; class Insecta; order Coleoptera; family Chrysomelidae; genus Galerucella; species Galerucella pusilla. Next base: position 413,899 of record CAJUYI010000016.1, on the reverse strand, counting down.
AAATAAAATGACAGGTTCGAGTTTCCATTAACCCTGTATATAAGAAATAATATAATTGAAATTTAATAGAATACGGAGATATTGCATCATGTTACGAAACTCTGTTTGGCAAAATACATTTTTTTTCTTCAACGTATAACAAGCTACAGAGCGTTGATTTACCTACGATTTTCACATAAACGTGTCCATATCTTTTGAAGGACTCTGTATAACGTGGCAAAACCTCATATCAAAAGCTTAAAAAAAATGTAACCAATCCGAATTCGGTATAATATACAGGGGTTCCCTTTTGAAAAATCATATGTTTGGTTTGTAACAGAGTTATGCAGCACTCTGTATAGTTCGATATAATTTCAAAATATGGACCTTCAGCCCATCTACTATTTTTGTTGATAACATTTTTTGATATCTCTTAAAATAACCCATATACCGAAGTTTGTCGTAAGATTGGTACACCCTGGATATTTATTTCCTTCCTTTTTCGAAAAAATAACAAACAATTTGTATTTGGAAAACTTCATGTGGAATACAAAGTATTTGTCCCTGCGCCGGGACTAGAGTCACGGCCAAATTTTGGAATATGGATCGACATTTTTTCTTTAAGCGCCTATTTTGTTTATGTGGAAAATAATAGTCCTCAGATTCTTACGAACATGCAAATCATGACCCACAATTTAAAAATTGTTAAAAATGTAATACGAACATAATTGTTGATAATTTATTGAAAATATATACGCATTTTCATTTGTTATTTCCAACCACATAATTACATTCAGTGCCGGATTAGCCACGTAGCAACCCCACGAATGGGGGAGCCCCGCGCTCCAACGCCTGTCAGACCTTAAAAACATTGTTTAGAAATTAATTCTTAAGTCTATCAATTAACACGTTCAGGTAAAAATAAGTATTAGAATATAAGCAACAGACTTCAAGATAAAGCAAGTGAAATACCAAGGACGATCATTTCAGGGATTCTACGACTTTGTTAAAAATCAAACACCTGGACAGCGTTTTGAAATTCAGGTGTTTATTGTCTTATTGATAACATACTGTCTGCTTTAACTAGGTATAAAACATATCATAAAATGACTACTTAGTGTTTTAGGAGTATTTCGACACTGCTAAAATATCTTATAGCAGAAGAGATTTTGGAAAGAGGCTCAAGTGTGGCTAGTGCTTACGCAGATGATTTGGAGAACAGCCTAGGCTAGTTCGCTGAGCTGCTGAAAACAGATGTGGCTACTGTTATTGAAAGCAAGAAACAAGAGCCTGTGGAACTGCAATTTTAAATAATTTTATTGAATAATTCTTTAGAATCGTATTTCCCAAAACGTAGAAATTGCCTTACGCATTTACTTGTCTCCCTTGATCACTGACTACAGTGGCGAAAGTTATTTTTCAACGTATTCAAAATGAGTTGAGGAGCGAACAACACGAGCCAAGAACGTCTTAATCATCTGAGTGATTAATATATAGCATTATTTACCTGAATAAGTCGATATTGAAAGTGTTATCTCTAAATTCATCATATTAAATCCAGAAAAGTTTATTTGTAACAGTTTTGTTTCATTTAATACCCTAAACTTGAGAACCTGAAGCAAACCAAGGACCTCTTGACTGCTACAGGCCTTGTACGCTGGCTTAATCTGGCACTGATTACATTAAGGTAATTACAACCTTAACATTTTTCTCGTATTTGATGGTAACAAAGAAATACCTTCCTTGTTTTAGTCAATTGCAGAAGTCGTTGAATTTTATTAGTAGCTCTCGCCAGTTGTGCATGTCGATCATCAAGCATGGGACATTTAAGTATTTTCCATATGGTTGCGGTAAATGTCAGTAATGTAGATAACAGAAAGTGAAGTTATCTTATTGTCAGAGGCAAAAGTTATAAGAAAACACAAAACCTTGGAGCTTACCATATTTTATTTTATTTGAAAAACCGGCGATTCAGACTCGCACACCGAAGGGTTCCGTACCATTATCTATAAAAACATACATAAATACATACAAGTGAAGCTAATATAATTTATTTAGCTAATTGATTTAACTTTTGTGATTCATATTCATAGCTTTGCTTAGTATATAACAAATTGAAAAAAAAAAACATCGGGCCGCATAGCGATACGAACTCGCGATCTATTGTTTCCTAGAAAAGCGCTTTAACCAACTAGGCCACGGAGCTATCTAACCGTTGACATATCAATATCAAACAGAAAGGAGCAAATAAATATTTAAGAACGTGATTGTTAAATATTTCGTTTATTCAGATTTTAGTATTTGTTGTTATAGCGGCAACATAAATACATCATCTGTGAAAATTTCACCTGTTTAACTATAATGGTTCATGAGATACAGCCTGGTGACAGACGGACGGACAGCGAAGTCTTTTTTTTTTCTAAGGAGCCGTCCCTTCGCCGGTACCACCTCAGCCTCCTAGGCTTATTGTGGATACTCCTAGTGTTCTGACTACAACCTATTGAGCCCTTCCGTTCCCTGTATTAGCTCATACAGGTTCTTTGTTGGTTGGTTGTAGAAGTCTTCTGGAGTCATTTGGGGTCTACCATACAGTTTCTGCCTTCTGTGGTCCAGCGACTCACAGTTGCATAGTATACGCAGAGCTTTTTCGGTATCCTTTTTGCATCTTCTGCATGTAAAATCTCCGTTGTACAGCCCTATTTTGTTTAGGTGCTCCTTTGTGGGAAAGTGTCCCGTAAGTAGCCCCGTTATGGTGCGTAGTTTGTTCCTGCTCATTGAGAGCAGTTCTTTCGCTACTTTTTCTGATGGTTCTTTTATGAATTTCTTTCCATGTATTTTCCTGGTCGTATTCTTCCAGTGTTTATTGTGTTGTTCTTTCAACCACCCTTTTAACTTTGACCTCGTTAAGCATCTGGGGATGTCCACAGCAGGTTCGGGTCCGTTCATCAGAGTTGACGATCCTACTCTTGCGAGTTCGTCAGCTTTTTTATTGCCTGCGATTCCTTTATGACCTGGGACCCACTCCAGTGTTACACTGTTCCGAGTCGCCAGTCTTCTAAGCTCTTCGCCGCATTCCCATACTAGCCGAGATGTCACCCTATAGCTCTGAAGTGCTTTAAGGGCGGCTTGACTGTCACTGTAGATCCTGATCTGACTGTTGTAGGCTCTCATATTATTAGCCCTTGCACATGTAAGTATTGCGTAGACCTCTGCTTGAAATACAGAAGCGTATTTGCCAAGCGAGACGATCCCTTCATATTCGCTTGTCTTGCTGTATATGCCCGCTCCGGTGCCGAGTCTGTATACCAGATCAGTTCATTCGCTCTACTAAGTGGTGGTGCGTTCTCTTCCTCAAGCTCCTTTCGATCTTTGATGACAATCTCGAAGTTCTTGCGAAAGATATATTTGGTGGTCATGTGGTCTGTTGGTATTTTGAAAATGTCATCATCCTCATGCCTTATATCTGTGTGTCCTCTCCGATGTGCCACGTCTTGGTCTGATGCTTTTTCCAGTCGGGTAAGTGCTGCCCTTGCTTCGCACATTATGACACAATGTAGCGGAGGAAGGTCTAGCATTGTCTCAGCGCCGCTGTAGGAGTAGTCCTCATTGCCCCTGTAATGCCAATGCATGCAAGTGTTTCGACCTTGTCTGATCTTTGGCCACCATACCAGAGATGCATATGTGATCCTGGGAATGACAACCATTTTGTACAGCCAGTGTACCATGCTGTGTCTCCATTTAGTGCCGTAAGTGCGTCTGGCAACCATGAAGGTCACCTCTGCTTTCTTGATCACGTGCTGGAGGTGTCGGTTCCAAGTTGAGCCTGGGTCTAGGATAACCCCAAGATATTTTACTTCATCCGACAATCGTATTGGTTCACCTTAAAGCGTCAGAGGGCCAAGTCCTTCCCTTTTCCTTTTTCTGGTGAACGCAATTATCTGTGTTTTCGAAGGACTAATCTTCTTTTACAGTCCAGCTTGTTACTACATTTAAAGCCATCTGGAGTCTGTCTCTGGTTGTACTGTTGTATTTACCTTGGGATAGAATTACCAGGTCGTCTGCATATCCTATGGTGTTAAATCATTCTCTGTGTAGGGTTCTGATGAGCCCGTCCATGACCAGGTTCCACAGCAGCGGGGATAGTACTCCCCCCTGCGGACAACCCCTGGTTGCACGTACGGCCACTGTCTCCCCCATCAGAGTTGATGATTCTATGAGCCTGCTTCTATCCGCTTCTATCCGCTTCTACCCACCTGCAGCTCGTGGCATCGATCCCAGAATTCCTCGTCGCCAGCGAAGTCTTAGTAATAGGGTCGTTTTTTACCCTATGGGTACGGAACCTAAAAACAGTTTAATTTTCGATTTTAAAATTTGGATCAATACTTTAAATTAAAATGAAATATCATAGATCATGTTGAAAATGGGAAACGATACACCTTCTATTGAGCATTTCATACTTTCCGTATGTCATATATAATAAATGTGCGTATTTTCATATTTTCCTGTATACAGGTATTCATTCTTTCTTGGTGTCACTGCTCTGTTGTTATTATAAGAAACTAAATTACTAACTATTGCTAGGAATTTAATTACTATCCAATACGATAAAAATATACAGGATATCTTATAATTTGGCTGTTCAATAATCCATTATTTTATGAGAAACAGTAGCAAAATATCCTAACTAAATCGAAGCTGCCCTTTAATTAATATGTTGTGAAATTTATTTATCCCAGGAAAAAAGTATTAATGAGGAAAGTAGTTAAGAATGCATATATCAAATAACTAACTTACTCAATCTATTATGCCTCTAATGTTCCTTATCCTCATTAAACTTTGAATGGGAAGACCGAATCGAAATAAATTGAATAAAAGTGAACTAGAACAGAAATATATTTATTTTAAATTCTTTATTCAAAAATTTATTATGAAAGGTGTCATTTTCAGAACATATCAATATTTTTTCCGTAGAAAAAAATATTCCAATGACATACTACTTTTGCAACTTTGGATATTTTTTCTCAGCATTTCTTTAAATTTCATTAAAGTAGTGGTAGGTAATTAATAGTTATTTCCAATTAGTGTTAGTTTCTGATATACCAATTTTGTTCAAAATAAAACCGCATGTGGTGGTGATTATTAATTTAAATTTTATTCATTTTAAAATGCAGGCGATAGAAGTTTATGAAAACCCATATCAATGTGAAAACCAATTCAATGCTTTTGAATTCTGTACATTGATATTGGTTTTTGTAAAATAAGGACATTTTGCTACTTTTCTATAAAAAATTTAACTTATAAAATCTAGTTTGAGCATATTTGACCCGCTGGATATTGATCGTGGTTAAACGTGACAAATGGGTTACACATCATTTCATATTTTGATCATTTATGCAAACTACAGGACTTTACACTCAAATATAAACGAACCTGTTAGGTTAAGTTGAGAGGAGGTGGAAGCAATTGCATCCAGTCACTAGGAGGCATGAGCCCATTGGGATACCCTGAGTTTGCTCTGTGCCAAAATAAAAACACATCAATTATTTCTTACAGTTGTTAGATAGTTCATTAATATCTAACGTCCGGTTAAGTTCGCTATTCATGATAACCCCTAAAATTCGTGCTGATGACTTTAATTCTATATTGGTACCTTCCAAAGTCAGTATGGGATCGCGGTGAATGGATCTTAGCCAGCAGAAGTGTACACAATGTGTTTTTGTTTTTGAAAAAAATATTTCTTCAATATTTTACTAAACATCAACATACATGCTTCTTCCAACATTATCTTCAACTGCTGCTTTAACTGCTATAAGTAACGAGTAGAATCAAACTTAGGGTTGATCCTTGGGGAGTACCATTTTTTAAAGACCAGATATCAGGTAACGTACATACAGTATGTTGGACCTCGACTCAGAAAGTTTCTTTCTTCTAAGAAATTTTTGATGAAAACTGCTAAATGACTTTTGAAGTTCCATTTTTCAAGTTTAAGATAATTTTGATTCACGTTTTTTATGTACGGCACTGCTTAATCTTTTAGTCCTGAACTTTGTTGTGATGACCAAACTTTTTAAATTAGAACCTACATCAGTATGTTTGTCAGTGTAAATATGCTTTTACATATATACATTTTCAAAATTGCATTAGTTGATCTAAAATATTTATAAACATTAGTAACATTTAATAACATACCTAACACAGGTAGAAAACACAAATTCGACAGCTAATAAGGGCTGGCGAAGTTTAGATTTAACCCAGAGCCCGTGCGTTCAGCCAAATGGTGGCTTAACACGGCCTCTATATAGAACCCAGAGATCTAGTTCTGTGCCTGTTCAACAGAATACCCCACCGAACGTGTCAAATAATGAAAATCAAAGTCCCGCAAAAGTAAGACAGAGTCGATTTTCTCCATTCAGCTGATTGATATTATTCATCTCGTGTTTTCTAGAAAGGCTGAGAACGCTTTGAGTATCAGTAGATTATGAAGTTCCGATTTTCACAACAGTACATGTTATATAATTCGTTAAAAATGTTACTTTCATAGAAAATAATCCAAATTATCCTACTAGTAGCAAATTAGTTGAATAACAGTAAAGATCATAGTATATTTAAAATCAAGAATGTTCGGTATGTGAAGTACAGAGCGTTAAAACGATTTGTTACAGTTTTGTAAAACTACGCTTTGAAGATAGTAATTTGTTTCTGGAAAGAGAAATTAATGTAACCAATTAAGTAAGCATTATTAACTGAAGAAATTTGTACTCGTACTATTGAGATTACATTTTCTTGAAAATATGCTGAAACACCTTGGAATAAAAACCCTACGAATGTATCTTTTCATGCCGATGATATTGTGATAACAGCGATAACAGCCATGGGAAAATTGAAAAATACCCTTTGTGACATCGTACAAAGGGTCTGAACTATACAAATAGCTGGTATAGGCAAGTGGAACTTAACACCAACCTGACCAAAACCTTCTTATTAGCTTTCACTTGAAAAATAAAACACAACCTCAAAACCATTAAATTTAATGGGAACGAGATTAAATGGAGACAAGAAGTCAAGTATCTAGGTTTGACTCTAGACAGTAAACTCCTGTGGAACAAACACGAAAATGAGAGTATATACAAAGCAAAAATGGCTCTAATGGCGTGCAGGAATCTGACTGGGAGCAATTGGGATGTAACTCAAAAATGCTGTGCTGGATGTATACTGCCAATTATCACTTATGGAGCTATTGCTGTAGTGTAATCAGTTCCAAAACAATGTGGTAATGTCTAGGCAAACTCAATGCACTAGGCGAGAACAATATCAGTCACCTGTGGATTGCAGGGCACTCTGGAATAAAAGGATATGAAATAGCAGATGAACTAGCATAGAAGAGGACTGAAACACTCTTTTGGGGACCGGAACCCTTTTGCGGTGTCAGCTCCATTGTAATATTGGAAGAAATATGCAAATCTGAAAAAAAGATCTGACCTTTGGAAAGATCTAGTAGGCTTAGACAATCAAATATTCTGCTGGGTGGCTACAACCCGTTGAGATCTAATGAATGCACAAGTCAAAGTAAAACTGCACAAAGAATTTCAGAGTTGTAACGGGGATCCTAACGGGACATAGTTGCCTGAATGGGCACCTGAAAAAACTGAAAATAGTGAAGGAAGAATAATTTAGATTCTGTTCTGTGGGAAGGAAGAAGAAACATCCATCCACATATTTGCGAATTGCACAGCATAATCCTACACAAAACCTAGGAGATAATTGGATAGAAGAGGGACAAGTTAAAGCGTCCTTCGGAATATAGGACTAAAGATCTGAAATTTCCCTCAGGAACTAAGTAGAAGTAAGGAGCCACAATAGATATTATTTGAGTCTCAGTGAATGTCACCTCTATATACATACATACATCTTTTCATCATTTTCAATTAATATTTAAAAAATGAATAAACATATTCAAGTCTTTGTTGAAGGTAAAATAATTCCCTCACTTCAAAGTTAAAATAATAATAAAAACGTAATGACACTACATTTCATCATACCAACCGAATCTCCCCTTAACGTTTAAATAATTCATGTTTGCTACTTTTCTTAACGATGCATAAAAAAATTCTATGAAAGTTATTTATTATTTTAAAAATTATTGTTAAACTATTCTAAAGACAGAACACTGTTGTGAATATATACTTTAAACTAATAGATTGAGAACTTGATTTATAAAAGAATTAACAATGTATAAAAAATGTACAAAATTAATTTGTTCCGCCCCTTATTTCTTCGGACGATGATCCCGCGAAAAAATGTTGTTGTTTGTTAATATTTTTAATTTTCGGGTAAAAAGTTTATATTGACATATAGAAATGTTATATTCCTTCTAACATCATATTACAAATTGTGAGTGAGAACATTATAATTTATAGAAAGATGTAACTTCCACAAAACTATCACAAATTTTCAAATCATATTGCCAAATCATGATATATTGATATTTTACCTAGAATCTGTGAGAGATCTCCGACTATTATAAAATTTTATTTTATTTGTTTGTAAAATATATAGGTACATTTTTTATACTTTCACTATTCATTTATACATCAGGTATCGAATCCGTCTCTTTTGCTCATAATCTATACTTTCTGCTACGCTCTACTTTTTCTTTTAGACAAAGTGTATTTGAATTCTTTTAGTTATGTGATCGTGCGTACTTATTTCTAAATATTTATTTTGTCTGGAATGTACATTTATTTTCTAAATCCTTTCTAAATTTATATGCAAATATATAGAAAGTACTATAGTATCCATAACTGTATCTATGGCAAATGTTTTAATTTTTACGTTTGATTGAATTGCTTAAGTTAACAATGACAATAATTGTCTTAAATATAACTTGAAACGTAGACTAGTATTTATAGAGTATACCACCTTAACTTGAAAAATCTGAATTCCAAAAGAAATTGTACGTATTTATTTATAATCAAAAATTGTTCATAACATGAATAACTTTGTATTTGCGGACGCCACTTATGTTACAAACGTAAATGGATAAATATACGATTCTATATATTTGTGTTACATTTCTGCTTAATTTTGTATTGAAAATATGACTTTATTCTCTAGATAATATTAAAGCATTATAAAGTTGCAAAACCACCCAAAAAAGTAAATTTTAGTAGAGCACTTGTCATTCATGAAAATACACTTTGTATGAGGTTCGGTAAAATAATATTTCATATTTAGCTGTTTTGTTTCATGTACAAGTACCCAGTTACTAAGTACTTGTACAAGCATCATGCTTACTAATTTTTGCTGCTTATCTTGCCTGTTTTGTCTTCTTGGGGGCGGCCATCACATTCAGACTGCACGAGCTCTCTTCAAAACACAACGTTCTTTTTCCATGCCAACTCCAAAAGAACAAAAGCCTCTTGATGATGAGGATAATAAGGTAATATCGCTTTTTTCCTAGAAACCCTAGTCAGAAATAATAAAAAAGCTTCACCACTTTGTACTGCTTAGCAGTTTTAAATAATATATGTGTCAAAAAGAAAAAAATATACAGATCTATCCACTGTTTTGTTTACGCCACTCTTTTTTTCTTGGTGATTTCCATATACCCTGACTCACTGACATATCTAATAACGTCAAGCTAGCATAGAGTAATAAGCGTAATATTCGAGTGGGTAGTATTATTTTAAAATAATATGTTGAAGAATATTGGATGTGGTTATAGCCGAATGAGCTAGTGAAACAGTGGTCATATCTGTATATGTATTAAAATCACAAATCGTAGTATTCAGTAGTGTTTCAAAATATTGTATCACCTGCCTCTTACTAAAAGTTGTAGCGTATAACCATAAAAAATAAATGAAATATTGCAGTTAAAATAATGTGATAGTGTCATTACGTGCAAATTGAGGTAGTTCATGATATTTTGTTACACTTTTAACTGCCGTTTTAAATATTGGGTAAGTCTAGTTGTCGACCACATGCAGAAATATGTGGGTATTTAATAAAATAAATTTCTTCCATATTTTTCCTCTAATATCTGTTATACAAATTGTTTTATTTTGTTTTCAATGTAAAGGATATTCATTTTATAATTTTGTTTGTTTTATTGAATTTACTTTTGGTGGTTGGAACTGAAGATTTTGTGTGGTGTGTTATAACACTTATAACAGCAGATTGAGATGGTTAATTAAACTCATAGGCACGTAATACAATACCAGAATTATTCAATTTTTTGAAAAACAAGAAATTAAGAAGTATCTTCTGTAAGTTCCTTGTGGCATTATTTATTATTTTCTCTCTTATTTTTTGGGAATCAAACCACAATAATGTTTTTTATTTTTTTATTTCGACGTTTCGGTAGCGTTCCAGCTACCTTTGTCAAGATTAACTAATAATAAAATAATATTTGGTCCCTATCTGACACAACAAAAAAATATGACAACTAGACAATCAATAATATTTTGAAGTTTATGACCACAAAACTTTGTTGTCAAATTTTATTAAGGTCCATTCATAGTAGATCACATCTCTGGTAAAATGTGAAATAAAATATTTTATTTTATGACATTCCAAAGATATGATAGTCTACTAGAAATGGATTCCAGTGAAGTGCACATTCCAGGAACGGTTTTTTTTGGGATAGCGCTTTTTTTCGCTTATTTTGGAAATGTTGTTAATAAAACGCGTTTGCTGTTACTTTTTTGTGTATGATTATTTTTGTTTTTTTTTTCGTTGTGTCAGATAGGGACCAAAAATTATTTTATTATTAGTTAATCTTGACAAAGGTAGCTGGAACGCTACCGAAACGTCGAAATAAAAAAATAAAAAACATTATTGTGGTTTGATTCCCAAAAAATTTGAAAAAAAATTAAGAAGTATTTCTTCCTGTTATGGGTAGATCCACATTGAACTTCAAAATAGACAAAATTCTGTAGATTTAGATATAAAGTGAATATTTTAGCTTTTTAGCGAATATCAAAAATAGTTGAAGATTATAACTATATTAAAATATTAGTAGATTGACAACTACATTTACACAAACGATAACAAAGTCAGTTGCTTAAAAAAAGAGACCAGGGTTCAAGAAATGAATTGAAATATCAAACAAAAATAATCTTTTACAATCATCTCATGCTAGAACTCAGTATATAACAAATAATATATATACCGAGTTTCAGTGTTCAGGTATGAAGTTCTTGCAAAATCATTTTTAAATTTTTTTTTTCTCTGTAAAGTAACTATTGACTTTTGCATGTGGCTTTGTATTATTTGAAATGCATCTTTCATAAACATATCCAACATTTTAAATAGTAAATTAAATGAATGTGATTATATTGCAAAGAATTGGCACTGAATACTGTTTAGACCAACACTTTACATTATCTTACGCGCGTTTCGATAACCATGTTATCTTCTTCAGAGACTGAAGGTAGTGTTGGTGTAGTGGTAGTGTAAACAGTGTTTAGTCAACGGTTCCAGAATTCCCAACTTGAAGAATTGGCATTTTGTAAAATTTATTTATTAAATACTAAAATATTGCAAGGCTATAAATTATAAACTAAAACACGTATTCCGGAATATTATATTTAAATGCAAATGGAATTGAAGAATTTTTTTAAACAGTGAGTAAGTTGCTTTTATTGAATACAACAAATATTAAAACTATTGAATTTACTGTTTGGGCCCTTATTTTAGCATTTTCATATATATATTTTCATTAAAGTGGAATTCTTTAGAAACAGTTAGTTCCATTTAAAAGAGTAATATGAGTAGGCAGAGTCCACAAAGTAAAGGACCACACAGTAAATTATATCTTTGTTGTTCTTGTATCCTCGATATGCGACGGTACATCCAGTTGAAAATTTCGATTATCTGAATTTTTTCAGTTATTAGATAATTTTTTTTTATTTGAATAAAAACAGCTTTATGTTCTTTTTGAATACCTGTTTTAAGGTTGAGAAAAGTGTTTTTGATATGCATGCTACTAATCACGATTCATTTTTCTTTTGATTGTCGTATTAAGAAGACCCAAAAAAATTAAACTGAATATAATTATTTTGATTCATTCAAAACTACCTACCTATAACGTTAGTTTTAATAATGCCAAGTACTTTCCTGTATTTCATAAATTGTATAAACTATTTATAACTAGTTATGAAATCAAACAATTTTATTTTGTAAAATCTACATTGTAATTAAACATATGTAGATTTTACAAAATAAAATTGTTTGATTTCATAACTTACTATGGATCTACATCAAGTAAAAGCCTCATCTATTCAACTATTTATAACTTATTATGTTGACTATAAGGATTTGCTACCTACAGTGGGCATCCTAAATCCATTTAACGTCATTTAACTTTTGACATTGACACTTTTAAAGTTGGTTCAATGACATATCCTATTGTATTTTTATTTTGACATCTGTAAATGGCTTTATAACCATATAGGCCCTCAAATATAAGGGGGGCTGCTACATTTTTTTTATGCCATTGGACATAATTTATTTTTATAAAGAATAATTTTCTGCTCACATGAAATTTTTGTATAAATATTATGCTTCTGTTTCCTTAGTCTAGAACTGCATTAACATATTCAGCTATACAAAGAAAAATTTATTAAATAAATGCTCTATTATAGCATTATGCCTTATAACATAAATATTTTAAACCATAAACAGTTTGATACGTTTTATCAATGTATAATTGACGACTGTCTGCTCTAGTAGTTTGAAACAGTATCGTTCAAAATAAAGTCTATAGAATCTTTGCTGCGACCACTTAACAACGTAATTTGTTATAAATATGTAGTACTTTCGTAGTTCCATAAAATTAAGTTTTTTGGGTCATTATCTTAGTATTTCGAGTGTCAGTTATTTATTGTTAATATATTTTAGAATCGAAGTACCAGAGTTTCAGTTAGTAATGAAAATAACGTACTACTAGATCCAGAAGTACTAACCGATTTTTCAACCCAGGCTTTGGTTTTGACAACCTTAGCTACACTGGTTAAGTATAGCACCGACGAAGCAGAAACACGAACATTGTATCAATATCTTTCAGAAGGCGCTGTAGTATTCCCCAAAGTTTTTCCCGTAATGTAAGTACTTTTCTTATTTATAATCAGCAGTTTGAATGTTCTATATTCACACACATCGTACCCAATAACTTAAAATTAGTCCCATAATAAAATCAAACAGTTGGTATTTTTTTGTTTTAGTTATAATCTGATCGATATGAAAATTAATAATGTTCTTACATCATGCCACGATCAAGAAATTCTAAGCGCCGTAAGAAGTATAATCCAAAATATGATAGCTTGCGAAGATACTGGGCAGCAACAATTGCACTATTTACAAAGCTGTGGCTTTGGGGGGCTGTGGAGGTTTGCAGGACCTTTTAATAAGGTAAAGAACTAGTCAAATATTTTATGAAATAATACAGGTCACTATTTGGGAAAATAAACTATGCCTGATTATTAAACAATATATTGATAAATATTCTAAAAAATTATTAGAATATTTTGCCAAAAATTTGAATGTTCATGCATGTTGTTTGATTACCAGTTGTCAATGTGGATTTGTCAGAGTTCAGAGTAGAGCAAGCAACCAACATATTCACAGAATAAGTTTCGTCGGCATTAGATTCACTACAACAGGTGAACGTTATGTTACCTCTTATTTATTTATTTAAAATAATAAGGCAAGATAAATTGCAACGGCGATTCAATGTGGAGAGCACCTCAGGTGTGAACTCGGAGACCAAACTAATATCAGTTCAGGGAGTAGTCGGACCGGTTCGCGGGTAATCCTACTTTATTTAAGTTATTGAAGTTATATTGAAGTTGATGAGATAATAAATTTAGTTAAGAAACCAAATGAATTTAATAAGTTAATAAATCGAGTTAAGAAATGTAATTAAAGTTAATCAAGAAAGGTAAGTGGGCGCCACCCTGAATAATATTAGTCGACTTGTTTTTCACCTCACAACTCTCTATCAACAAACCTGGAAATGTTGGAAGGGAAGGAATATGAACAACGTTGTTAAATTTACAAGTTGTATAATGACTTTAAAATTAATATCACAGTAAAATAAAAAAAAGTGGTTATTTGTTGAAGCACGTTGTTTACTTTGGTTCACTTTCCTTAATTTTCTATGTGTCTGAGATGTCTCATGGAAACTACTTCGTCCGGAAAATTAGCAGGTACAACGTCTCAGGTACAAAGTTTCAGGTACTAAGTTCCAGGTACTAAGTTCCAGGTACAAACTTCCAGGTACAAACTTCTAGGTACAAAGTCTCAGGTACTAAGTTCCAGGTACAAACTTCCAGGTACAAACATCTAGGTACAAAGTCTCAGGTACTAAATTCCAGGTACAAACTTCCAGGTACAAAGTCTCAGGTACTAAGTGCTAAGAAAGATACATTGTATCAGCAATAGTTACATTCTTTTTTTTATGTAAAATTCAGGATATCTACAGTTATTCGGTTTACAATTGTTTAAGAAATTCATTTAAGAACGTGGTTCATAAAAAAAATATCCTGTATTTTACTATTAAAAAAACAAAAGAAGCAATAAAGAAATGTGATATGATATTATTAAGGAAATCTTATTTATTTCCATTCATCAAAGAAATCAAAGAAACAATACCTAAGTAACATAAAAACTGAATTTTATTTTACTACTTATTTCAATCACAGAAGGCGATAAAAAAAATGTAATGAAAAATGTAATTCGGAAATATAATATTCTTGTTGGTAATTAGATTGAATTAATTAATGAACTAAATATACATTTTTTAAAGACTTTAACTATATACATGTGAACCTTTTATCAACTGTATAAGAAAAACTAGAAAAAGAACAAGATAAAAAATATTGTATGTGTGTATCTAGCTCTTATCACTAGGAGGGAAAAATATAAAAGCAAAAATCAGAAATGAAAAGCATATACGTAAATGCAACTTACCATTCACATTGAATGCACTTTAATAATAAAAAATTTGAGGTAAACCTCTTACAATAAATTGAAAATTTTAACCTTATTGGTTCATGGTTCACAGGAGAAAGAAAGCCTTATACTCACTACTCGCTATTAAATTGAACCATGCGATGAGCAATTGACATACGTTGTATATTCCTTTCCTTTTCACATGCTCCGCTTCGAGAAAGAATTTACATATTAATAGTGTGTGCTTAATTTATATCTATAGGAGAGAAGAATTGAAATATTTGACCAATATCAGTGTATACTGATCCTCACCAACGGAGATTATCCGTCGCACATTAAATGTAAAAATTTGCCTTTCAGCGGTGATCGGTGCTACAGGTTCTCGACGAGAATCACAAGTTGGTAAGAAAAAAGGACTGGCTACTCGCCGTCCGGTAGATATTTAAATATTTCAATGATAGTGGCCAAATATAACGTTACAGTTATATACACTGATTTCAGTAAAGCAATCGACAGAGTATATTTAAAAAAACAAATGAAAATGTTATACTTACCTAGAAAATTGTCAAATAAAAAAATGATTGTCAAGTTGATTGCAAATGTTGGAGTACAAATATCTCATAATAAACATTTTGTTTTAGTATAACAATATGGCAGAAAGTAGCGAATTATTCGTAAACTGTTTAGAAGCAATGGTAGTAACTTGTCTTCCAGTTGATGAAAACGAGGCAGAAAATGGAGAGATGATGCAGTACCCATCAATGCTAAGCGTTAGTTCAAATTTGAATCTCTCATCTAGTCTTTCAAGTCTCAATCTAGGATCTCCAACAGAAAAGGACATGACCCGTGACGTCGAAGGAGGTAGCACAACATCTCTGGGACGGAGTTCGACAAGCAAACAGCGTAGTATAAAAAATAAAGCACATGTTCATTCAGAAAACTCATCCTTACACGAATAAGGAAAAAATGGTTAGAAGAAAGTTTGTCACTTCTTTTATAGTACATGTCATCAGGCCAAAATGTGACTTAGACTTTGGGCTTTGATCCAAAAAAATTGAACACATATAATGTGTCAAAAAGTTGACCTTTTGATGACAGGCATTTTTTAAAGGAATCGGCTTTTACTGTCGGAATTGTTAGGAGTTTAACAGGGAGTAATTTAAAACAGTCCTCATTTAGATTTATGAATATACTAAAATATCTTTATTTTGTGGTATGAAAACTAATTTCGAATATTAAGGTCATTGAATTGTATATTGAGTCATTAAGTGACCGTTAACCTTTGATACGCTTACAAAAATTGTAACAAACATTCATTCTAAAGCAAATGCACCATATAGTTAGTAATTAACGTTCATTTCAATATATAATACTACGGGTATCTTTGTAAGTAGAAACAATTTATAAATGGCTCGTACTCTTGTTAACCAAAAATAAATCGATGGTTTTAAATGTATAGCTATATTTTCAAATTCTTTGTATATTTTGGTAACGGAGCTGTTATATCTAAATATATGATTATTGAAGTTTGACAATACTAACGTTATGGAGCTCTATAACAAAATGGTTTCTTGTTTTTCAATGTTGTACGATGCCTAATTTTGTTGTTGTTGTTGTTTCTGCCCCTCGTGGATTTTCTTATTTCTCCCGTCCATATCTTTCTAGACTGTCCTCAATTTTTTCTTTCCCTCTTGTGTTGTGTTACTGTCCATTTTCTATACAGTACTTCTATACTTAACTATTTTTCTTTTTATTAAATTTGATTTTATCTAATGTTCCAAAAGTTTTCAGCTTTTTCCCTAGAAACTAAATTGTATGTATGACTAAGATTTATCGATTTTCTTACTCTATCTATGTACTATATTACTCTATGTATAAGTATTTTGTTTTGTAAATATTGGTGGTAAGCACACATGTCATAAGCGATTCTGACTCCTTTCCGAATTCCAACTCCGGCTCGATACACTCTTCACTATCTTGATTCACACTATACCTTGGAAGATCTTGTCCGCAAAATGTTTGAAAATTTTAGGACCTGCGACTACTTAGCCATGGCGTTTAGAAGGAGATGAAGGAAATCATGGAGCTTTTATCGAGCCTTCTTCAGTGGCTTCTGAAATTTTTCATTTGCTCTACATCTCGACTACATTATTTTGAATTTTCGATTTCTAAATTATTTGACTTGATAGTTAATCCATTATTTTTATTCTGAATGAACACCGTTCAGAAATACGAATGATACCCTCTTAGCTTTCAAGCAATATACTTTTTCTACTACCGTGTGTAAAGTACGTACTTTAGACACATTTTCGAGTGCGTAAAACCTTATTTTACGCACTAGTGCGTAAAGAGTTTTACTTTACGCACTAGTGCGTAAAGAAAAAAATCCAATATGTATGTAGTTATAGATATCTAGTCTTATAAAAATATAGGTATGATAAACGGATATTAAATCTAAGTTTTTTTCATAAATTGGAGATGGAAACCTATAGAATTCGGTAAAGTAACCTAATGATTATTGCTAAGTAATTATTGAGTACCTACTGGAAATAATACGGTAAATAGGTATAAGTTGGCGGTGAGTGACTGACATTTCTTTGTGAATTGAATCTGACATTTAAAATTTAAATTGAGATCTTCCGACTATACCTAGAGTAAGCAATTGTATTTTATATTTAGGAATTGAATATTTTTAGAAAACTATGATGTTATTTTAGATTATTATAAAAAGACTCTTCTAAAGAAAAATTTTACTTATTTTACGCACTAGTGCGTAAAGTATGTTTCTTTACGCACTAGTGCGTAAAGAAAATTACTATTAAACTTTTGTATTTTAATTAAATATTCGCTAGTAGAAAAAATATTGTATGCAATTCGTGTGTAAAGACCTTTTTTTCGACTCATGTGATTGTCGCATTCGCCTGCGGCTCATGCGACAATATTCACATTCGTCAAAAAAAAGGCTACTTTACACACTAGTTACATAAATAACTATTTAGTGCATCTTTTCCAAAAATTGTTCTAAAAACAATCCAAATTAGTATTCCTTTATCTTGTAGAAATATAAGGAGTAAAGACACACCAAATTGAATTCCCGTATCGGAATTTTTACTTATTAAGGATATTTATAAATATGTAAGACTTGTGTATTGGCTACTATACATAATTAGAATGTGGATTTATGTTTCATATTTACATACATACGATACACGATACACCAAGTATAAAATTAGTGTAAATACTATTAATAGTATAGGGATTTCATTGGACAACCAAGCTATATTATGCAAATACACTCAAGTAACTAATTTTGAAAAAAAAAAACGAGTAAATACTTATACTACGGAACTTAATTTCGCCGTTGTCTAAAGATATACGAAAAAATCATCTGTGGAAATTTCTAATGTCTAACTAAACGGTTCATGATATAAAGCTTGGTGACAGACGAACGGGCAGCGAAGTCCGTTTTTTATCCTTCGGGCGCGGAACCATGAAAATGGAGTACTTAAAAAAATATTAGTAAGTTTTCTAATGGAATCTATTGTTAGTTTGTAGTCGTTATTACTTTATTTTGATCTCCACAGATATTAAATACGTTTTACTGTAAATATATTTTGTGTATCTAGGTGAACAAAATGAAAAGTATAGTGTACCGAAACATCACAATGACGACACGTATATGCCTTAATTCAATCTTTCTAAGTAAAAGTTGAAAGATTTGCTCATAGTGTAAAGATGTGCAGTTATAGATTATAAAAAAGCATCAGCAGATCTTACATTTCTGTATAATTAATATATTCCACAACTGGAATTACATAAGTTATTGTTTCAAATGATTATTATAATTTAATTAAAAGCAAAATATCTTTAGATGGTACGTATTGTGTTGTAAAGGTTAGGACAAGTGTATAATAAGGGGAACTAAGAGATGTTTTGTGATCTCTGGATTGGACCAAACTTACCGCACAATCTAAACTTGTCTTGTTGATAACGGTTAAAGTAATTTTTTGTGATAAATGTTAGGAAAAGTTACTACTTCATAAATACAAAGTTATTTATCCGCCCAAAAACGACACATTTCGTTGTACAACTTTACAAACCTAGTTTTCATTACTAAAACTTAGCCGCCACATCATTATCTGCAATCTCATCATGTGTCGGTATCCGTATTAGAGACACTTCCTTGTCTCTTGCCAGCCTGTTCGGGATTTTTTACAGTTTTTCATCAGTCTAGATCTATTTGTTGGATTACTGATAGCTTTAAGCTGATCCTAGTGTCAAAGAATATTTTAATTTTTTGTCTGGTATTGATGATTGATTGATTGATTCGGTACCGCTGGTCAGAGGGTTAGTGTCCTCGGCACCTCAGCCTTTATGCTTTTTGCGCTGTTAGTTGTGCCGTTTATATGCAGAAATCAGTAGCCCTTAGCTCAACAGTATTTTCACTAGGTCCTACTTGGAGAAATCCTTCCTTGGACGCTCTAGTCCTAAGAGTCTATATCTCCAATCGGATAATGTTTCACAGTCAAAGATAATGCGAGAGGCTGTTTCCTCCTTTTTCATGCATAATCGACAATTAGGTTTGGTATAACCTCTTTTGATGTTTTCATCAATACAGGCTATTGCACCAATCATCTCTGCTTGATACGCTTCCATGTATTTGGTCGCAATCTAGATTTTAGTATAATTTTATTAAAAAAACGATACAAGTATTAGAAAGACACCTAACCGCAATTATAACCGCAATTATTTGCGTAAAACGTACTGGGATTATTGGAATTGAAAAATAAATATGTCTCCTCATTTTAGTAAGATTGGAAAGGATCAAATAATGACGAAGATGAAAGAAGGATGGTTAGTTCGTGCGATAGCAGATTTATATACTAGAAATATTTAAATATTCAGAGCTACACAATTGAATAATATTTTTGTTAATTATTAATTATTCTTGATAACTAGAACGCTTCCGATACGCTGACTTAATAATTTTAAAAAGATTGTGGTTTGATTTCCCACAAAAAATAATAAAAAGAAAAATGAATACACCACAAGGAACATACAGAAAATATATCGTTCTTAATAAGCTTTGACATTTGATAACCTTCACCTCCAGTAAAACCAGCCCGTTTCACGCAAATGGGATGACTTTAACCTCCCGTTCTGATGTGGCGTAAACTTTTCTTATAAATTCGAATATTGTGAAATAATGTTTTTCATTCAAATTAATATAGTAGATAAAACTTAACCTGCATACAAAACTCATGAATTTTGTAATACAATTTTCTGTAAATAATACTAATTTAGCCAGACAAACTGAAAAAGTTGTCTGCCCAGCCAAAACCATGATACCCTGTTATTTTGCGCAAATACTTTTGTCTAAGCTCAACGAATCGCCGAGATTCGGTTATCTAACTTCTTATGTTTGAAAATTTGAATTCACAATTTAACAAAAACATTGATAATTATATTCAGGAATATCCCGAAATTTATCACGAATCAGTTCTGAAGTTACTATACTACTATACTATCACAGTATAGAAACGAACCAGTAGTATTACTCTTATAAATTTCATTCATAAATTGCCAGAGCTTTTGATGAACTTGAACGGATCGCTTTACGATTCATTTTACCATAGGCGTAGGTGGCATAAGTTAAAATGTCTTGAACGTGTTGAATGTTTTTTCTTAAATATTGTAGAACAGTACACTGATGAGTGAATAAAACAATGGTCTTATACAAAATATTTATTGGTTTTTCCATATTACAATTTTCATTTTGTTATGATTCTTAAAATTTTTATTGAAATAATAATGTTTAATATAGTCGTACCCTGAAGAAAAGTTTTATTAAATATTTTATTGGAAAATCAACACAAGGATATACAAACTCTGTTTTTGACTAATATTTATAAGTGATTCAACAATATTATCTTCCGTAGCAACTTTCTCAAAATTCATTTGGAATAATGTTTCTAATAATGAGATGTATTGTACAAAATTTTCATGCGGCATATTCAAGTTTCCAAAAGTATCCTTATTCGTATTTTCATAAGGTCTAAGGTAACAGTATAAAGACGAATCGTCTAAATTCTGATACGTCTCACATACGCTGCATGTATGAATTTCCGAACATTTTTTAATTAAATAACCACAAATGTAGCGAACAAAATTCTTTTCCAATAAATCATTTGTCTGAAAGTCTTTAGGCATTGCAGTATTTGATGAAAGAAATATTGTTGGAATAGCCTTTTTTAAAAGAATTTTTCTTTTATGAGGTTGCATAATCATGTCTGGTTCAAAATGAGCACCACATAAACGATGACTACTATTGTATAGAGTTTCTATTTTTGGCATCAAGTCAGGCCTATCGCATGCTTCGAGCCAAACTTTAGCTCAAACAAAAACAACAAATTAAATCAATGCATGAAACTAAGGCTCATAAATGTAATATGAAGATCAAATAATAAAGTATTATGTAACTTTTCGTATGAAAATACAAACAGTTTCTCACTCTTCTGAATCCTTTGGAAAACGGTAAAATTTTTCATCACAATTGTAATATTTATTGTTACATCCACGAACTACAGTCACAATACCCGTTTTCTTCTTTTTAATGGTATCCGTTGCAAAAAAATGCTTAGAAACTATAAAAATAATACCAAAATCCCGTAAAAATATATAAGCTGTAATAAATAATTTTATTCGCAAATTCATCACTGGCACTTTGGTTGGATCGCAGCACAGCACTGGCCGCCGGATGAGATACTTATCCGAACGACGCTCATCCGAACGACGTTGTAGGTCACAGAGAGCTCGGCAGTTTAACGTCACGAGATAACATACTGGTTCATTCCTATACTGTGATACTATATTCATACTTTATTGAGCTAAGACATCCTTTATCTATGACTATAAATTGTCCTTGTAAAACCCGTAAACAATCCGTTCAATAACATGTTTTGTAGTATTGTCAGTTTATTAACTTTTTGAATTGTTTGCTTTCGCTTTAAATAATGATCCATAACAGTGCCTACATTAATTACTTTATAAATAGTTGTAAACCCGATTTTCGTGAACGGTTATTTCGTTATACTATGCCAAATACTGTATTTGGGATTATTCGATAGTATTGTGTGTATTGGACACCGGCTACTACGTTGCCAGCTATTCAAAATTTTCTTTATAGGAACATACATTAAGTGGTTTTGATTAATTTTTCTTTTTCCATCAATTTCAAGCGACTTACTAATATGCTTTTACTAATAAATTTAAATTAGTTATTTTATTATAAAAATATTTCCAAACCAGCTTTTCAAGAAATAGTTCTGATGAAACTTTGTGTATATTATCTATTAAATAAAAAATGTAATCTATACAATTAGTGTGAAACATATTGTAGGAGTATGCTTTATTAGAATAAAATCGTGTATACCTCTGATTTGGGGTGTCTATCGACGATATGACATACCTAATTTTAAAAACTGTACAAACAAAAAATGTTAGATTCAGTTATTATGTTCATGTTCATTCTGCTTTAAATATTTTGCATTGTAGTAAACAAATTATTCGAAACTTATTACTCCTTTTCAGTATATTGATGATGGGTCCTGATTATTTTGAGGTAAACTGGAGATGGGCCACACTCTACTAGATTATACAACGTGTATTTTTTGTTTGAACAGGTTTTTAAATTAATATACCCCTTTATATATATAATGTTACTTGTGGGCATGAAAGTAAACAGTGCCTCTTATAACGCCACTTACGTATAATATTTTGTTAAATGTATAAACTGTTTCGCTCAAACGGGTGTGTATTGATAATAGGAATAAAATATAAACTTTTTTAATCACAAATAGTGCTGTAAATTTTTTCATTAACAGACTGCTTGATCCTTCATTACATCACTGGATTAGCTTTAGTGCCACACTATTTAGGACTGAAGTTAAGTAATGTTGATAATTTTCATTTTTAACCACATTTTAACCAAATACCAAAGATTTAAACTACCCTTTATGATAATGATTGTTAATAATAATTAATAAAATGTGTTAATATTAACTTACTATTGAGAAATTCAGTATCAGGGGTACAAAGATGCATTATTATATATTCCCTTCCTTAACTTCGGCTCTAAATATTTGATTATATAACATATAAAAATTTCCTATAAGTAGTTGTATCATATGTAAAGAAATTTATATTAGAATTACTGCTTCTAGATTTCGATAAATGTAAGAACCTGTAAGCACATTTAAAAAAATATGTGCTAAAACTTACGTGGGGATAAATAAGAAACCCATTTGATTAAATCAAAGGCCAAAATATTCGAAATCATACCACCGTGCTAGTTAATTTATTTTACGTCAATCGTTGATATAAATGAGGACTGCATTAATTGCGTTCGGCTTACTTTGATGGATTTTTAAGAGCGATAAATTTGCCCGTATTTATTAAATTCACTATTGTTCTGAAATGACATTGAAAACTGTCTGTCTCAAAATCGTTTGCTGAAATTACGCTTATTCAGCTTATTAGCTGAACCATCACCTAGACACAGAAATAACCAAAAGATATTTTCTAAGTAGATACAGACGCTTTCACAATATCTACATAGTTAATTATATTACATATATTGTTTCATAATAAAAAATTAGTCCTGAAGTATTTAGCAAATACTCAATTGAAATTGATACTTACGGCTTCTATCTCTCATATTTTAATCATTCAGTTCATAAATTTTGTGTCTTGTTTTAACTTTTTGATTAGTATTATACTTATCTCTGTACTGTAATGATCATTTTGTGGCTCCAAGAAGTAAATTGCATAGAATTGTTGATTTGTATCTTATTTTGAAAAAATCTTCGCGAAAATTTTTATGTCTGGGTTTAAGTAATCTTTGCCTCAATTTTCTATAAAATGATTGAATTTTTTGAATGTAAGAATGAGCTCATGACAATACTTTCTCTTACTGACCAGTAACATTTAAACTGGATATAATACATGACTGATATTTATTACTATTTATTTACTGTTAAGGTGTGGAAGAAAAACTCACTTCCTTTATCAATTCATTAGTTTTAAAAATTTATAAAGCACATTTTTCACATATTTTCATTTGGAGTAAAACACCATTTTCACAAATCAGTAGTTGGTTGAAAAAATTGGTAAATGTGTGATGGCAATTTACCAATCACAATCATAAATGAAACATGGAACCTAGTTTTTTCAGGTTTATAATTATATTCAAATATAACGGATACTTCAGAATTTCCTTATATATTGAACTAAATTTGACATATCTCCTACAGTATAAAAACCGTTTTCCGTGCAATCTGTCATAACTGGACTACGTTGCCAAGTACTTGAAATAGTATCTGGTAAATGTCAAATGAAGTTTATCAAATATTCTTTTTTTATTTGGTTATGGGTTATTTTTTCTCTTATTTTTTGGGAATCAAACCACAATAATGTTTTTTATTTTTTATTTCGACGTTTCGGTAGCGTTCCAGCTACCGTTGTCAAAATTAACTAGTAATAAAATTTTTGGTCCCTATCTGACACAACGACAACTAGTTATCATATTTTTTTCGTTGTGTCAGATAGGGACCAAAAATTATTTTATTACTAGTTAATCTTGACAACGGTAGCTGGAACGCTACCGAAACGTCGAAATGAAAAATAAAAAACATTATTGTGGTTTGATTTCCAAAAAATAAGAGAAAAAATAATAAATAATGCCACAAGGAACTTGCAGAAGATGGTTATGGGTTAGTTTAAGCATTGTCTAACAATGATTTTAGTTGTACCATTGTTATAACGTTGTTTTTCAAATAATTGATTAATGAAGCTCTTCGCAGCTGGTGGTTAATTGTTTTATAGTAGTTTTATAAATCAAAAATAAAAAATAATTGAAGGAGGAAAATAAAATGCGTTGGAGATAACCACAAAAATCGCAGAAACTAGCTGATAAATATCAAAATTTTACCCGATTAACCAATTTGAACGCGGTAACATTATGCAGTTTTGCCAACATATAAAATGTTATTAATGTTAAACTGAGACTGCTGTTAGTTTGAAGTTGCTATTCAATTATCCAACGAAATATATTTTATTTAAAAGTAATTACAAAAAATTTCTTTAAATATATATTTCTAATTTTTAATAACATTCGAAATATAAATTTCAATATTTATTAAGCTTAAAGCGGCATAGTGATTGACAGAAGCAAACGAATGACGTAATACAAAGGAACGTCTCTGTATCGGTACTTTGTCACATAGAAAACGGTTTTCATAATGGATGAACTATATATAGACAAAAATGAAATATAACCATTATCAGGTAAGGCTCGATTCTTGGTAAAAGGCGGGAAGCACTTGAAACCCCTGTGCAGGGGTTGACTAACAAAATTTTAATAATTTTTAACTTGTAAATAACGTGTCCTTTTTACTATTGTTTTAAAAAGTAGTTCTTCATTTTATAGAAATATTCCCAAGGGTGTCGCCAGCAAACGGGCCAGGGGGGGCAAGATAATAAAGGATGGGTCAATTGTTGGTCCAGTAATTGAAATGCGTAAATAAAAGAGTTGTAAGTAAATTTTATTCATTCTTTAGAAATCTTTAAGAAAATCTTTAAGTAAATTGATAGTTATAAAGGAAAATAATAAAACCGTAAGCTCGATTATCGACACAAATAAGAGCGTATGAAAAACCTTTTTTGTTTTGGTTTTTCTTATTTTTCCTTCAATCTCATATCTGAAAGAATTAACATTTGCTACGGTATTTCATTGTGAAATATAGTTGAGTAATCAAATCATAATATAAATAAATTAAATTTAAAGCAAAACATATTCGTCGGGTATTTTTGGCGATGATCTCGACCACTTTTTTAATAAAATTCTTCATGTTTTCGGAAATCATCATTCGATTATCAAATTATGGATTTATCAATACTTTTTATTCTTATTTTTGATCCATTCCCACATATTTTTTAAATTAATTTTCCGAAACTCAAGATAGGTACAGGGGCAGCTGCCCCTCCCTGCTACCCTTTGGCGATGCCCTTAAATATTTCCATAACTTTATCTCTGACTTTGACAACGTAGAAAATTTTCACTAGTTTTGTTAGTAAGTTCTATTTTGAATGTTCCATTTTCGATTTCTGGAATTCGATTTTTCAAAATTATATTTAGTGCGTTGAACAAATAAAATTATATTTATTATTTGAAACAAGTGAACAAATTCGGAGGGCAATTGATCGTTTCTCAAAAAAAGTTGTTTCATGCTTTCTGATAATGAAACTTTAGTATTTGTGTAACCTGTTTTTCTTTCAAAATGAGAGAATTGAAATGATGGTGAATGGACATTCATGAATAGCAATCTAGAATAAAATTCTATTAAAAAAACTGTAATCATTTATACACAGATATGGTATAAAATGTTGGATATACTACATTTGATATATTTTACAGCAATAAACGTACCTTTAATAATTGTAACATTTTAAACGTTCAGTGACAGTTCTCATATAGAGATTCCACTTCATGTGACACTACCGTTTTATTGTACGAATAGACTCGATATTCTTTCAGGTTGGTGATTTATTCGAAATTTGGTGTGAAAAAAATTATAATGTGTTTTTTTTATTTTTTTTTTGATGTCGCTGATCAGCGTCCTGTCACGCTGTGAAAGCATATTTGCTTTTGTTTACGCATGACGCTGAACGGCGTTGTAATTAAAAACAAATAAGAAATGTAAAGAAAGAAATGTATTCAAAAACAAAAGCAATCCCAATAATAATAAAAAAA
This sequence comes from Galerucella pusilla, assembly GCA_910591695.1. Lineage (NCBI taxonomy): Eukaryota > Metazoa > Arthropoda > Insecta > Coleoptera > Chrysomelidae > Galerucella > Galerucella pusilla. Next base: position 387,159 of record CAJUYI010000016.1, on the reverse strand, counting down.
CTCTTAATATTACAACTGCATTGTACCACAAGTGTTAAATCTATTTGTTATGCCACTCCTCAAAACAGGAAGGGCACAAAGGTGGCTTTCCAACACATCCCTTGCATCGGAAACTGGTTTCGCGGCGTGTGTTTTTGATAGTACACCGTTTACATCTTAGAAAAACAGACTTCTTTTCAGACTTAGGCCCTGGGACACCAGGAATTTTCTCGGGCCAATGACCTAAGTTCTCTTCTGGTACAGAATTTTCAAATTTTCTGTTACTGTGTCTGCTTGTTCTTAGTAAGCTCTTTGTCTCGAGGTTTTCGGGCAGGTTTATGAGGCACTTGATCAAATCATCTGTGAATTGAAGAAAAGAGTATTTCCTATCACCGCCTTTGCAATACTTTCTGAAAAGATAGAAGGCATTCCAAACTGACACGTCCAATAGATGGAACAGAACTTTTTTGTACCATCTAAGCGTCTTGCGTGGAGAGGAGTAAGTAGAAGTCATTTGATCGCATCTATCGATACCGGACATGTGATCATTATATGTTACAACTTCTTCAGGCTTCACATATTCTTTTCCAAACTTGTTTGCCGTTGTCACCAAGCGTGGATGGTTCCGAGTTGTAATCACAAGAACATCTCTCTTATCCTTCCATTTAGAGACATATACGTTTCCTCTACGTTGCCAGATATGTTTCCTTTTTTAAGTTTAGATGCCACAACTTTTTGGGGATTGCTCTTTCGATTAGCCCTTAGAGTTCCGTTTGTGTGTGTTCTCAACGTCAAAAGCTTCTTCGATAACTCGTAACTGTTGTAGTAGTTGTCCATGAAGATGTGGTGTCCTTTCATAAGATAGGGCTTCAGCAGTCTTAGTACGAGAGCGGTGGTTTTACTGACACTTTTGTCAAGTGCTGCAGCCTGAGCTCCACTATACATTTCCATATTTAGAAGGTACCCATCTGAAGTGGTTACCTCGAAGAACTTGATACCATATCTACTTTTTTT
>CAJUYI010000016.1:360482-376166 GCA_910591695.1 Galerucella pusilla | reverse complement strand
ATAATACATTTGACAGAAATTCTGACATTACTAATAATAGATCACAAAATATTAGAACTGACAATATTAACCCTCCAATTTATATGTCTTTACCATATATAAAAACAGTCACCCCTAAACTTTCAGGAATCTTTAAGAAACATAATATCAAAATTGCAAACAAACAACACCTTACAATCAAATCAATTTTCAGTAAAATCAAAGATAAAACACCGATGAATAAATTAACTAACATAGTTTATGAAATTTCTTGCTTGAACTGTGATAAAAAATACATTGGTCACACTAAAAGGACATTAACCAATCGAATTTCCTCTCATAAAAGCGATAGTAAATTGTATCCTGATAGATGTGCCCTCGCTGAGCACGCATTTTATGAAGGCCATTCAATTGATTATCAATCAGCCAAAGTATTAATCACTGAAAATAATTATAAAAAACGCCTATGTTTGGAAACCGCATTTATTTCACAAGAAAATAATTGCATTAATAAAAAAACTGACCTGAATAACCTTAGTGTTATGTATGCCTATCTCTTAGATTTTGAAAAACAATCTTTGCAAAATTTAAATTCCAATCAAAATTAACTTCATTTAAATAGACCTTAATATCAGAAATAAAAATTGAAACATTTTTGTTGAATGTCATATTGTTTTTTGAGTTTAATTTATAATGCACTTTTGTGTCAATTTTTTTATATATTTTACAATTATACCGACATTCTCACTTAAATAACGTAAGTGAATGTATACATTAATTTCTTTTATAATTTGACCATATATCTTAATAATTTTTAGTCCTTGAAAATGAATATGTTATATTCGAAAGCTCGGAATATATTTTAAAAAGAGTACACTCTGGTATTTCCTTGCCACATCCCCACATAAATCGTCTCCGTTACTTAGTTGGCAAATATTTCTAATAATTTATATATATATATAATCAAAAAAAGTTTTATATATATATATACAGTGTGTCCGCGTAAGTTGGCTACATATGGAAAACTATGTTAATATTGATTTTATGAAAAACAGGTATTCTTCATAAAAAGTTCTGCATTATCTAAAACCTTAAATGCAATCGTTACATATTTCTTATTTTGAGCCGTATACGAGGTTTGTCAAAAAATATTAATCTTACTCAAGAGTAAAGTACGTTTATTTTTCACAATACAGAAAAATTGTAGGCAGTAAAGTTGTTTAAAATTAAAATTTACATACAAATATGCAATTACAGCAATTTAGCATGAAAATTAAGATTTGGTGATTATTTACGATTACAAATACTTTGTAATGTAAAACGTAAATAATCACCAAATCTTAATTTTCATGCTAAATAGCTGTAATTGCATGTTTGTATATAAATTTCAATTTTAAACAGCTTTACTTCTTACAATTTTTCTGTATTGTGAAAAATAAAGGTACTTTACTCTTGAGTAAGATTAATATTTTTTGACAAACCTCGTATACGGCTCAAAATAAGAAATATGTAACGATTGCATTTAAGGTTTTAGATAATGCAGAACTTTTTATGAAGAATACCTGTTTTTCATAAAATCAATATTAACATAGTTTTCCATATGTAGCCAACTTACGCGGACACACTGTATATATATATATATATATATCATCCAGTCATCGGACGCCCATACATTGTCCTTTTACTATCAATCGGACGTCCGTATAAGGGACGTCCGATAGCAAAACCATGCTCTTAAATTTTTCGTAATCTGAACTAAAAATGGAGTCGATCCATACCTACATCAAGGAAGACGTCCAAAACTCGTATTATGAACGAAATCGTATATCTTAGTTCATCGATTTACTACTTCAAGCGTGACTATCGAGTTTCCATTTCTTTGTATACAAATATACATTTCGCTGGTACTTTTACCTTAAAGTTATCGGACGTCCCTCGAATTGGCAACAACGCTATACCGCTCTCGCAATTTAATTCTGTGTATTTAATTTGTGCATCTTGAACAATAAAGGGTCACAGAAAATTATTGCTGCTGCTTTGTATGAAATTTAGTTATTAATATTTCGATATTATTCAAAATTGCCTTATTTATTTGGACAATAATAATAATAATATAATCAATAACTATTGCATCCCTAATCTCTATAAGTTTGTTATTTGCATTCATCACTCATTACACATTCTGTTCCCGCCAAAATACTTTTTCTATACAAACGGATAATATTGAAATGATTCCAAATTATGTACGCATAATTTAGTTTTGTATGGCCCTCAGGCACTGCGTTGTGCGAATTACAAAACAAATTATTAATTTTTATTTAAATTTGTGACATATGCAGCCGAAAGCGTCTTACAAGAGATGGTCTACAATTCAAAACCAATCAAAATTATTATTTTAAGTTATTCATAAGGAATGTTTTTTTGAGGGAATCTGAAAAAATACGGCATAGACAGGTATGTTTTTAAATAAAGTCAGATTCTATCTTGAGTAGACGACACAGATCTTTTTTTTGAACGAAAATAAACCCTTAGCGTTATTTTAAAGTTTTTGGACAGCTTTCAAGCTGCAATTCAACTGTTTACTAGATTGTTGGCTCTTTTTTTACGCGGCTACAATACGTTTTATTCACACTTTCATGTATATGGATAGTTAGGCTAGCACTTTGGCCGAATTTCCGTTGTATCGCAATTTTCATCAAATATGCCGCTATTCTAAGGCCCCACTTAGAGGAAATTCCGCCAGACTCGCTGATTTTTAGTGCGTCTCAGTTTTTCCATCTTACAAATGATACAAAATTGTTTCTGAACTAAAATTCACTGGTTAATTTATGCAAAGGATTTTTCCGACCAGGAAAAATTGTGTTTTATTTAACAATAAGAGAACCAGCTAGGCTAGATTTGACAAACCTCCATTCTGAAGGAAGACATTAACAAGCCTACTTTTGACATTGTTTGTGAACAATATATTGTAGAAGATATTCCGAATAAAACATGGGGATTTATTTTTCAATTTAGAAAATCTTTAGAAAATTCAACAAGTATCAAAATTGGGCTTTCAATTTATTTCTGTCTTTCAATACTGCGATGGTATGTTTTTGTATTTTGTTTCCAGTATTATCAATAATGGTATTAATTACAATAGGGACTATGTTTAAGCTGATCAATTTATTATTTTGACTATAAATTATCATTTGAATATCTTCATAGCTGAGTACACATGACTACAAAGTCAAGAAAACATATTTGTATTAAATTAAATTTATTTACTTTTGGAATCTCTCTTGACCTATGTGTAAATTTTCTATTTTGAATTAGATTTAGTAATGGGTTCTCATTAGACCCTTAATCTTTTTCAGCATCTTATAACTTGATGGGTTCTCATTAGACCTTAATATCAAATTATTTATTTATATTTCTATTTAGGAAATTTACATATTTGTTTTGGGACATTACTGAATCACTTCATTTACAACAATTTTTGCAAATTTAAATGGGTTCTTTAATGTTTACATTACACAAAATTTTACAATGTCATTTTTATACTCATGTTGGATGGCTTGAGTTCTGTGTTCACTTAGATTGTCATTTGTTAATTTAAAATTGAAGGAGTGTCACTTCAACTTCCGTTAGACTAACACGTGTTCGTGTATCAGTTGAAGACAATTTAAACAAATTTAAAAATGTTCAAAATCTAAATATAATTTACCCTAATCAGGGGATTATTTTTAATTTAATGTTATCTTGAGATATTTCATTTTGTGACGTCAATGTGTTGTCGAAAAGTTCCTTGTAACAAATACCTGACGAGTAAGTAATTCTTTACCTACTTCTTATTTTATATTTTCCAACTTTTATTACTTACTTGCAGGTATAGCACTGAAGATGGCTTAACAGCCGAAAGCGCTCTGCGATTTTTAAAAAGTCAAGAAAACATATTTGTATTAAATTAAATTTTACACAGAATACAAATATATTTTCTTGACTATGAATTATCATAATATCTTCATTGCGAGACAGTGACCTCATGCTTAAAGAAAGAGACCTTATTGACCCCGAGGTAGACAATAATGATGATTTACCTGAATTTACTTAAAATGCCAATGTTCAAGTTAACGAAATCCAAGAAAGGACTGAAGGACAACAGGCAATATTACGTAAGCCAAAAAAAAAAACAAATAAAGAGAGAACCTTGGTCGCAAGAACAAAAAAATAAAGTAAAAGAAAAGTTCATTTTAAAAATCACATTAAAAATAAGAAGGCACCCACGCAAAGGGAATGTGAAGAATTAATTTCTCAGACTGGAAAACTTCTTGAGAACAAAAACTGGTTAAAAATTAAAGTTTTCATACAAAACGTCTACAGAACCAGATATAAGGATTAAAGGATTAATAGATCTTCCAAGCTAGGCACTTTTTCCTTTCAAGGACCTCTTCTTTTTTTTATTTTCATTGAAATTTTCAGGTGCTATTATGCCTGAAATTTTAATCAAACTATTTTATGTGATGCATCATTGCATTTTCGAATACATATTGACAAAAATTTTTACCGTGTTTCATTAAACCTTTAGCATTAGTGTGAAATAATTGAGTCTTACGAAAAAATACCACTGAAATTGAAAAAAATATTAAAACAAAAAATTTTTTAAACGTCAATGAGGATTCATATCTACTAGTGGAGTAAACATATTTATTCAAATTGTTGTGTCAGGGCTTGCGATTCAAGATTAGTACCTATATGATTGTAGCATCCAGTTCATGGAAATGTGGCAACGTTGTAGGTTCCTCGACGACTGCAGTACGTACAATTTTTATACAATTCGACGTCCAATAGCTCATTTTTGGAAGGACGTCATATTGCCTGATTCTCAAATTTTGGAAAAAAATTAAAACCGATTTTATGAATATTATAACACAAATATATAGATGAGGATAGCATTTAAAAGTATATACATGCAGAAAAGTATAGAATATCCCGTGTTTTGAGGGGGAAGTCTGATGCTTGCCTATGAAAGGGACGTCGTATGAATAGCAGGATGTATATATATATATATATATTCAATTAACGGTTTCAATGGAACATTGTAATTGTGACAGATTGGATTTTGACGGTAGGTTTATTGTTCGGAGATAACGGGTATTGAAAAAATGTTAGAATAATATCATTTTCCCCAAAATCTAGTACATTCCCACTTCATTTAGACAACATTTCAAGTATTATATGCTTTCGACCACATTTGCTAGGTGCTAGATGCTGCGTTATTAAAATTAAATTTGTTCCAGTGGTATTATTACAATATAACTAAGCATTTAAAGTACAGCAGTAAATTTAACAAATATATATATACACACAGTCGAGGGTTGGAAAGTCGCATTGAAATGTCGTACTATTATCATGGTTTATTCATTAAATATTAGAGAAACTACATTTAAAATACTCATTAAACTTTTTTTCTGGGCATATACCAACTGCATTTGTATGTTTTGGATTTTTACTGGCAAATCACGCTATTATTGGAAAGTATAAGACTTGCTAGAGAATGAATTTTCATATTCTCATTACAGAAATATTGTAAAAACATTGACGTTAATATGATAATTGTGGTAATTAGACAGTAAAGGGGTTCCTTTTACAACATTAATGTGGGCAATCAATAACATGGAAAAGTATTACACATCTGTACATAATTTTGTAGATTTGACGATAAGTGCTTAATTTGAGAATGTTATATACAAAAATATCATAGCAATCTGTTTAAGGATTACATAATATTATAAACAAAATAACTTTGAAACAATGCTCGTTATTTTGATAAAAAATCAAAGAGCTGTATCAGCTTATTTCAGTTGTTATACAAGAATTCTTTATCTTACTCTGTCTGATTCGTTAACATCACTAGCTTAGAAAGAGGTGCCGGATGATAGTAGATAACTAGCCTTTGATATATTTGCATATTGAGGTTCTTTGTCTCTAAATAAAAGGTTCGGATTCCCTTGCCTAGCTCCTTAATTGTATATAGTCACAATTTATATACATTCGATCATTTCGATCAATGAAAACGGTAATTATATTCCAATTTTCTTTCGAAAGTTCATTTGTTTAAAGGATGATTTATGATAATTATTGGTATCCATATTATGTAGAAATGTGGTTTCTCCCGAATCATCATCCGATGTGATAAACTTAAATGCCCCTAACTATTCTTAAAAAATAGGATAAAAAATAGAATTTATTTGTTGCTATAAGAAACAAATTGTATTGGATCCATCCACTATCTGATTGAATTTACTGTGTGGACATTGTGGAATCTTACTCATATTACTTTTTTAAATGAAATTGTTTCTAAAGAATTTAACTTTAATGAAAAAATTTGTAATTTTCATATATAATTTCTCACAAAAGTGGAATTATTTAAAAACAGTTATTTTCATTTAAAAAAGCGCTATTTGATAGCTGTAATAAATTATGTGTTTAAGCTTACAGAATGTTTTTAATGCTCTACAAATTGACTTCGCTTTTGAACATATAATTAATATTGTAAAAAGTTTGCAAATAGCTGAACTATTTTCAAATAAGATTTCAGGGATGATATATTCAATGATTTGTTCGAAGATCATATAAATATGGATGTTGGCAATTATTATTCTAGATACATATGAATATCAACTTGGAATAGATCACAAACGTGCCGTTAAAAAATGGCGTATAAAAATAACTGCGTAATTTTAATTTTATTTTGAACAAATCGGAGATGTGTAATGTGCAAAATAATGTAAATAGAAAAATACGAGTACATGAATCAAGTTATTTATTTTCAACACTGAGCTATGTAAAACTGTATAGACCAATAACATTACAGAATTTAAAAATCCATATTTAAACTGTAATTATTGTATTTTGGTGTGAAAACAATTTTGAAAGGGGTTCGCAATATTTAAGTGATCATAATTAGGAATCATTTTTTTCTGAATTGGTGATGTTGTATTTTCTTTACTTTCCCTAATGATACAACTATTTGTGTATTTTAGTATGTCAGTAGTCGCTTTATAAAGCCAAAATGAATATGTTTGTTTTGTATTAGGGAAAATGTAATACATTTTTTTTTTCATTTGGTATCTACCCAGCTCTTCAGGTTTGCCATATGAATATCGACATTTGATATCAAATTAGTTTTGTAGCCACAAAATCGGCAAGGAAACCCGTCGTGTACATCCAACAACTAACACAGCTAGAAGATACTTGGTCAATGAGAACGAGACTTAGTTAGGATATGGTTTCTTTCATTTCAGAAGACGTAATCGGGAAAATCGTGTTCCCACTAGGAGAAATATAAATAATTTACTGTTGAGTTATAAAAAATTAAGTTATTTATATTCGGATTTTCCATAAATTATTTCTTCCAAATTTGACACAATACTAAGAAGTACAAATATTACACGGAAATAATTCAATAGGATACACAGACTACAATAGTCATTCCAAATACAAGGTGACAGATCTGGCAGTTGAAAGTTAACATTAGCATTACAAAATATTCAAGCAGAAAAGTGGCCTCATTGATTTAGAAAAACTTGGTCCAATGAATCTGTCTTTGTTACAGTAATGTTTTTAAAACTCTTGACGTTTTTAAAACTAATTGTTTGAGCTAAAGATAGGCATATGTGTCATGGTAAATGCCACCAGGATGTTTGTTACTGTATATGTCTGTGAAGTTTACTAGGCTCAGGAGAACTTGACGGAACATTAACGTTCATTTATTTAAAATTTTATATATTTTTAAAATGCCTTCATTATGTAACTAAATTCTGATGGCTTTTACCTACTTTTTTACATTTGGTTAGACGTTCCTTAGAGATTAACATGATTACAGATACCATTTTTAATGCAAAACTTCTTATATTTCTTCTTAGCTTAATGAGAATAGGATATTATATTTCTAGTATCTTGATTATCTTATACCAGATCTAAGTAAAAAAATGACCAAATAATGATGCATATGGCTTTCGACCAGCTACTCTTGTTAAATGTTTTTCCAGGCTATTAAATATTTGTTTTATAATTATCGTTCTATTTACGCTCACTTTTATTATTTATCCATATGTAAATTCTATTTGTGATAGATTTATTCATTGTAAGAAGAAAATGTATGTTTCTTAAAAATATGACGTTTGTATCTAAGATATTACATATATACATACAATCCTCAATTAATGTTTTTATTTTTTCTATTTTCCAGTGTAATTTCCTGGTTATTATCAAGTCTCCATTCATTATAAAAGTTTTGACATGAAGTATACTCTATACGTGCCCTAAGATATGGCACAGAGACCAGTCATTCTTATTGGGACAGCCGGTAAATTCAATTATCTTCAATACTTGTTCTATAATGTATCGCTGTTTTATATGCAAAGCAGGTTAAAATTATCAATTTTATCTTCTGTAAGTTCCTTGTGGCATTATTTATTATTTTTGGAACTTTAGTTCTTTACGTCAGGTTATGTTTGAGCGACCAGGGGTCGCGACGCAAAAGATCTGACCGTTACGCGTTACGCTACGTTATGTTACGTTGCTTCGTTATGTGCCTTGCTTTCGTGCTTGTGCTCTCTCCTTAGTTTCTCTCTCGTTTACGAAGCAGCGATTCATATGCTCCGGCCGGGATTCGAACCCGGGCCGCCCGCATGGAATGCGAGCATTCTACCACTGATCACCGATGCTATATTAAAATTCTATACAAAACTGGTATTCGCAGTGCTGGTGATTGATCTACTTGAATTTGTTCGGATAAATTTTTACTATTATTTCCATAATTTTTCTTGCGCGATTAAGAGGTCTAGCGCATTTACTTTTCGAAATACAGGGTGTTGAAATTTTGAAAACTTGAATGCTTTAATTCGATAACTTTAAAATGGATGGATAAATTGATTTGACATTTGGCAGGTTGTTTTTAAATGTAAAAGGGCATATTTTGAAAGAATTAGTAGTTTGTGCAACTAGTGTGGATATGATGGCCATATCGCACGAGGACGAAGTTTGAGCACGACGCCGTAGGCGGAGTGCTCAATCGTTCAAGTGCGATATGGACAATCCATACGAGTCGAGCAGTATATTTTTTCTACGACCCACTTAATAAAAAACCTAGAAAAAAAAATTCTATAAACTGTAATATAACTTCAAATTAAAAATTTAACAATTAAATTTTATGTTTCCACTAATTTTGTGGTGAACGTACAGTTCTTTAATGTCCAATTTGTATAATGCAACGGTTTCTTTTTTTTCAAATATACGATGCTGTTATAAGTAGATGTTGCCAGTCGGACTCCCTCATGAAGGGTACCCTACCATTATCTATAATAATAATGAATATTCCGCTAAATATTTCAAACGTCTACCTGTTGTCGTTATCAATATCAAGCAGAATAATTATTTAAAAATAAAATTAACAATAAAAAAAAATCTTCCTCACGGGGAATCGAACCCGGGTCTACTGCGTGAGAATCTGGTATGCTTACTACTCGACCACCAAAGAATATGCAAATCGTTTATCTATAACGCCAGAACTAAAGTTCCTACCGTGTGTCCCGCGACACGTTCTACCTTTTTTTCTCTTATTTTTTGGGAATGAGAACCAAAAAGATATGATAGTCTGCTACAAATGGGATCCAGTAAAGTGCACGTTCCAGGAACGGTTTTTATTGGGATAGCGCTTTTTTTCTCTTATTTTGGAAATGTTAATAAAACGCGTTTGTTGTTACTTTTTTGTGTATGATTATTTTTGTTTTCAAAATATGTATGACTCAGTTTGGTGATTTTGTGTATTGAAGTGTGTATCGATTAACAACTATTCCAATGATAAATCATAAGAAAACCTGGATAAAAACTTATGATGCTATCCTGATAACGCAGGTAATTGATTATTGGAATTTCTCTTTCTAACATTCTAACATTGGTAACCAAATTTGACTACATTCGGCTGAAATACTAGCTACACATTTATCTGCATTTAGTTGTATTAAAGCACTTTCTTTGATTTTTCGTCTTTTATTATTGGGTTCTTTCAATATTATTTTTGTCGAATCCCATTGAATTTTATGCCCCTCTTCCCAAGCATGTTTACAAATACCTGACTCAAAGAACTCCCTATCTTTGATATATTTTTTATGTTCACTTATTCGGATTTTCAATGGTCTAGGTCTAGATGTTTCACCTAAATAGAATTTGTCGCATTCACAAGATATCTGATATATGCAATTTTTTGAAGCTGGACGCTACCGAAACGTCGAAATAAAAAAATAAAAAACATTATTGTGGTTTTCATTCTCAAAAAATAAGAGAATAAAATCAATTTTAGTTAAAATTTATAATTTTCATTAAGATTTGCTGACCCAATTAAGGTGACACCTACTAGTTGCAACAATCAACTTTGTGTTTATAATTGATATAATTTTCGGTAACCTCGGTCATGTTAAGAAATCGGATAGTAGGGATAATGTGAATTCAATTCATCAAATTGTTATAATCTTATGGAAGACGTAAACAACACTGCCTAGTCATGTATTGGTGAATAAAAACACACTATGTATACAACTTTTTAAAACTTTATTATAAAATCCTAGTGAAGGTATCGAATATATTAAGAAACAATAATTTAATGAACATAAAAACTTCAGTCTTTAAACAGATTTATATTAAGTTCTGTTTTGGAAAATGATTAATCAATCATGGTGATCCACTCACTTTGAAGAGCTATAGATGCAGTAAAACGGAGTGCTGGATCTGGTTCAATAAGACTTTCCAAAAATCCAGCAAAAGGAATAGCATCTACCCTCTTCCACTTATACTTTTCTACCAGAACATCTTCAATTTTCCATATTCTTAACAGTTTCTTATCTACACCACACAGCTGACCTAAAAACGACGAATTAGTAATAACAATAATGTATACTAATACAATGATCTAGTGTAGGAAAAGTGTTTGTGGATTGGTGGAAGTTGGTATTTGAATTTGATTTATGGTGGAACAAACAATTTTTTTTAACCACTTCGTTTGTTCTGTATCAGATCTGCTTATCGTGGAATTTAATGAGTGTATAAAGAAAGACAGTGTATGAAAATGGTCGTCATTGTTACACGAAATAAGTAGAAGGAATGAAATTTACCGGCAATCAATATTGGTTTTCAGTCAAAACGACTATCAAAATTAAATTCCAATACTCAGTTGAAAAATCGAGTCAGTCGACTCCTTAAAGTTTTTATTTTGTCCAGTGTTGAGTAATTTAACCAATTTTATATATTTATACAAAAGAATTATTTAATACCTAGCAAAATCTTACCTTTTGTAAAGTATTGACGGGAATGCGTTCCATTTTCCGTTATGTACTGTGGTATACTACCTAGAGTTTCCCAAATTAAACACAAATGATCTAAATTTGCAGCGGGTTCTCTGTCACCTTTAGGACTAAATAACATTTCTCCAGTAGCCATTTCGAAGCCCATACAACCCACCGACCAGATATCAGCTGGAAAACTATATCCGGCACCAAGTATCACTTCTAGTGCTCTGTACTGACGTGTCTGAATCTCTGAAGAAAAATGATGCTCCTAAAACATTATTCAACGCTGCTTTTCAAAATAAGCCATAATTTTTCCAGAACTAAGCAAATTTATAAATAGATTGTTGATATTGGGCTCCTACAGGAATTTTGCAATAACATAATAAACAAAAGCAATAGAAGGCCCAGGAGTGTACAGGCCAGGAACTTTGAAAGCTTGGGAAAACCTCCAAGTATCTTTCAAGCGGAAATTCACGCTATAATAAGGAAGTGTGCCCAGTTCAATATTGACAAAGGAAATAGAAGAAGGCAAAGGATTTTCATAAAGTCGGATAGTCAAGCAGCCATAGAAGCACTAAGATCTTGTGTAATTGGTTTCAAAATGGTGTGGGAAGAATGAACTAAGTGAGAACAATATGGTCACCTTGGTGTGGATTCCAGGGCTCTCTGCTTAAAAAAGAAATGGAATATCAGATAAACTAGCAAAGAAGGGAACTGAATCCCGGAACCCTTTTGCGGTATCAACTTCAATGCATTAATATTGAAATAAATATGCAAAGAGAAGATCTGACCATTGGAAAGATCTAGTAGTGCTTAGACAATCAAATATTCTGCTGGGTGACTACAACTCGTTGAGATCTTACGAATGCATAAGTCAAAGTAAAACTGCACTAAGAGTTTTAACAGGGATCCTAGCGAGACCTGAATGGGCACCCGAAAAAGCTCAAAATAGTGGAGACACAAGAATGTAGGTAGATTATGTGGCATGGAAGCAGAAACCTTTATCCACATAGATACTTGTTTGTGAATTGCACAGCAATTCAAAATCCTAGGTCACAACACCTAGGAGATTATTGGATGGAATAGGAACATTTACCTAAGTTAAAGCCTGCAGATATCCTAAAATTAATCCGGGAAATAGGACTAAAGGAGCTACTAGTCTTTGAGACTTTCCCCAGGAACTAAGTAGAAGTAAAGGGGCACAATAAATCTTTCAAGTCTCAGTGAAGGTCATCCCAATATACATACATAAGGTAAGTGTAGGCAATAACGCCACCTTAAGCTTCATATTTTTGTTTTTTAATGAAAATAACTTATTTTTATAGATCTCAAATATTAAACAGGGTGATAGGACTGTACTGCAAGTAATAAAATACATATTAAATAAAATTAGGTTAAATTAGGGACACAGTAATTTTTTTTGTGATCTAGTGAGAATTGGCGTTATTGCTAACTCAGTGTAAGCAATAACGCCATATGCGTTTAATACCTAGAACATAGAACTTTTTATTAAAAAATATTGAAAAATAAACGGTTTACTGCAAACATTTCTTTATTATAAAATTAAAACATTAGAACTGAACATAAACATTCTTTGGTTACTTAGTAAACATTTAAAAACTCTTAAGATAACTAAGCACAGTAAGGACATATGTAACCCTCCTCCTTGTCTTCTCTAGTTAAACCTACACATTCGTCATGCAGGTTCATGGGTTCTTGATATTGTTTGTCACACAAAAATTGTAAACACATCGACGTAATACCTTTGCAGTTAATGGGTATCCTACTTCCGACAGGCGGATTATTCTCCTACAAAGCTCTTCCTCTTGTTCAGGCGAGATGATCGTTTTTCGACCCATTGCAAATTTTGTCATGTTTCTTTTCTGCAGATATTCTCTTAAAGTTCGCCGAGGAATGCCGTATGTGTTACTCGCCATATTTACAGACATGCCATTTGGAGTATCATTTATGGCATTTTGCAGCGATTCTGCGTCCCAGTTACCCCTTAGGCCATGATTTCTACGTCTGGACATCTTACGCTGCAACAGAAAAAAAAAATTAACAAACCAGAAACGCACAAAGAAGTGCTGCTTTAAATTATTGTGTTAAATCTCAGCTGTTGGCAATAAAGCCATGGCGTTATTGCTTAGACCTTAGTATGGCGTTATTGCTAACAGTTACATTTTTTAACATAACCTATGTTTACTTAAAGAAAGAAAAAGGAATAAAAAACTTTTTTTTGATTAATGTAATCACAAAAATACCATGATTAAACATTTAACATAAAAAACTAACTTACCTATTTTGTTTCTGTAACACAGCACTCGATAGGTTTTCAATATTTAATATCACTCCACAAACAAACGTCCGTCCGATGAAAAACACACTGCAGCACTGACGTTTCTCACCACAGAGTAGTAAATCTTTGAACAGGACACCTATACCTATGGGAGTAAACAACATTTAGCGCTATCTGCTGTTTGGATCAAAAATCTCTGATCTACGACACCATATGGCGTTATTACCAGCCTGGCGTTATTGCCTTCACATACCTTACATCCATAGGCACTTAAAGATAAAACCTTACCTCCCAACATGCATTTCCTAAATCAGCAATTTTAATTTCGATGTTTGGACTGACCCACATTGGTGCGTTTAGCCGAGGCTCCCCATGCCTTCTTCTAAAATCTGGCAGTTCTCCTAAAAATTTATCATAAGGGTACGATTGTCCTCTCTGCTCTTCAAATTTGGATAGGATATTTTCGTCAGAGTCCCTCAAACTTCGGTCTCTGTCGATCCAACAATCTGCGGCAACTGAAAAAAGTTATCTTAATAGATAGTCTAGTTATTTCTGGTTGTGTGTTGTCAGTGGCTTACAGGTATACATCAGAAGTTCTTATTATTCATTGACACTGACAATAAAAAATTATCTTTTTTAAATGAAACTGTTTCTAAAGAATATATTTATGAAAATTCTAAATAATTACCAAAATAAGTAAAAAATAGTAATATGAGTAGATTCCACAAAGTAAGGGTCCACACTGTAAATTCAAATAAACCTCCCTTTTTTGCTATTTGTTTCAAAAACTAATTTAAAATCATTGTACTGCACGACTAAGTAAAACATAAGAAAAAAGTAATATTTAATTACCATATGATCGTGGCATATCAATTCCAAGCTCGGTAAATTTTTCTGTTTTTCCTATAATACTTTTTATATAATTCTCATCCACTTTTATAAGTATATTTTCTGGCTTAATATCCGTATGAATTATTCGGCAGGCATCATGTAGGTATGTTAAGCCTTTTAGTACCTAAAACATAAGAGTACATAGGTTGAAAATTATCGGTAATATAATTTGTAGAAAAATATATTTTCAACTATTTAAGTGTACTTATAGTTACTTCATTAAACTTTTTTTATTGACGTTCAACATAATTGTTATTGTCAACTGATTAATGACATTGTAATAAACGAAATCAAAAACTTTTTGACTCGATAAGAAACCTCAAAAGTTCCTAAATATTTAGAATTTGTTCAGACATTTTGCTCCCCAAATTAAACTATCGGTCCCCAAAAAGAAATGAATTGTGGCTGCACCAAGATAGTGCGCCACCGCAATGGTCTGTCTTGGTGGTAGACTACTTAAACAACGTCTTCCCAAATCGGTGGATAGGTCGAAGAAGAGTAAATTCAGTCAACTAGATTCCTCTCCATTTCCTTATATCTGGAAGCTTGAAAAGTGGAGATTATGTAATTAAAAGAAATTTCAATTGTTGTATTGCATGACCCACTTTTTGGAACGAAGTTCCTTATCGCGCGTTGTGAAAGGAGGCTAGACGGATAAAATTCTTACGAAAAGTTTTGTCACGACACTTTTTGATATAGGAAGCTATTGTAAGCTGTGCGCATCGCATGTTTCTCTGTCTGTATCTTTCTCTCTTATAGAAAGCAAATAAATTGAAAAAATTTTCACCATAGTCCGAGCGCGAACCATCAACCTACGCGTCTATATCAAGGCATTCAACACATGCTACCATGAGCTCTCATGTGTATTAGATGCGAAGAAAGGTATTACATGCTGAAATTTCTATTTCTATTTCGCATTGAACAGTGTGGTGTCGCGTCGATTATTTTTGTTGAGGGTTACAGGTTTTTTGTAAATAATAAATAATAAAAAATAATAATAATAATGAATATTTTAATATTACAATTTCAGAACGTATGTATTTAGCAAGCCGTGCGTGTTCTAACCTATACGCTGTTGTGTTTACGAAGTCGAGAGAGTATATATACACTCTGTTGTGTTTACAAAGTCCCCCGCATCTGTGACGTGTATGAAAGAATAGACAGACAGAGTACATATATATATATATA
>CAJUYI010000016.1:313547-360382 GCA_910591695.1 Galerucella pusilla | reverse complement strand
ATATATATATATATATATATATATATATATATATATATAATATATACAATATGTCTCAGTAAGTTGGAACCATATGGGAAACTTTTTTATTATTAATTTTAGGAAAAAAATGTATTCTTCATAAAAAGTTCTGCATGTTCTAAAATCTAAAATACAATCAACAGATATAAATTTTTTTCATTCGTGTACGAGGTATGTCAAAAAATATGAATTTTACTCAAGAGTAAAGTACCTTTATTTTTCAGAATATTGACAATTGTTATTATAAAAAGTTGATTATAATTGAAAGCTATTGTCAGATATCTAATATTATCTGCCATGAAAAAATAATGATAATTCTGTATATTAGCAATTTGCGTTCATAACGATTTTTAATCTAGGATGCACTGACGGCAAACGTCAAATCGCTAGTTAGTTTTTATAAAATACAAGAAATGGCGGCTCTGTTAAGTAGTGAAGAGAAAATAGAAATAGTTTTGATTGTGGGAGAAAATAATAAAACCCATAGAGAAGCCGCAATTATTTTTAATCATAGGCATCCCAATAAAAATTGATATCTGTTGATTGTATTTTAGATTTTAGAACATGCAGAACTTTTTATGAAGAATACATTTTTTTCCTAAAATTAATAATAAAAAAGTTTCCCATATGGTTCCAACTTACTGAGACATATTGTATATAAATGTTTCGGTGTGTGTATGTATATGTACAATTCCTTCACTAATTAATCGAAAGGAACTTCGTTCCATCCGGGTGTCCCTTGACACCTCTCAACTTTTTTTATTCAAAAATTTCATTTATGACGTTATCACGCTCACATAGATGACGCTAAAAATTGAGAAAGTGATCTGACGATACGCCCCTTTAAGAATAAAAATTGATGGTTTTCAGGATTTTCTCCTAAAACGGTTTACAAAATAATGACTTCATTCCTTTTATTTGTACCATACTGGTATGTGTTGTTCCCTTTCCTATACAATTTTTCATTTTGGTTTAGTTTTTGTTGTTACTGATTTTATTTTCTATCTATGTCTATTAAACTTGAATACATATCTTTCTATCCGCTAGAACCTCGAAACGTATCTACCAGATTGCCCCAAGGATCAGTCCTTTCGCCATTACTTTTCAATATATTTACACGCAGTCTACATTAACACGGAGTTCAGTATAATCCAGTATGACGACAATTTTGTTATATATAATACAGATAAAACGTTTCATAATTCAATCGAAAATATCAAGCATTCCATAAGTTCTATGAGTAATAAGCTAGACAAAATAGGCCTTCCCCTAAGTCCAGAAAAATCGACTATTAACTTCTTCACAAGGCACAATCTCCCAGTCATAGAAAACATCATAGTAAAAAATCATTCAATCCCCGTTCAACCTAACAGCTTTCTATATCTGGGGATAATAATTGATAAAAAAACTCACCTGGAAACCACATATAAATAATATCGTAACAAAATGTAATAAGGGTATTAATTTCCTAAAATTCGTTAGAAGGACATGGTGGGGAGCAGATCCCCAAACATGTTTGATGTTTTATAGGACATAGGTACATCAGGTCAATTATAGATTATGGTTGCATATGTTATGGCTCTGCGTCTACAAACCTCCTTAAAAAACTAGATGTCATACAAAACACATCGCTTAGATTAAGTTTGGGTGCAATGTGCTCTACACCAGTAGAACCCCTCAGGGTAGAAGCTTTCGAACCTCCACTACACATACGCAGAAAAACTCTAACTGGAAAATACATCATTAAGTCACATTATAAAAAATCATTAACGCTCAATAAAATATCTAATTTGAATACCTATGATCTGACAAATAAATACTGGAACAAAAAACCAAATCCACCTGTATGTAGGATATAGTCAACAGACTAGTTAAACCTGCTATAATATCAATAACGGATATTTTTGCACTGCTTGAACCTGTACATTTTTAAATTTCTTGCTATAATAATATAGGGACCCTTTGTCAACATATACTGAATCTTCATTTGCCCAAATATCCAGGGTATTTAAATATGTATACGGATGCATCCAAGCAAGAAGATGGAATTGGTTGCGATTACTATATCCCATCATTAAACATCAAAAAGCAATTTAAATTAAATTAATCAACCTAAATTTTTTCTGCCGAAACACAATTATTCATGCTATGGATTTCTCTCGCGAAAACTGTTGTAAGAAAATTATAATTGTATCAGATTCTTTATCAGTTCTTACCTCCATTTCACCCCCGATTGATGTTAACGACCCTTTTAAAAATCCCTTTACTATAGAATTAAAATTGGCGATAAATAATCTTAAAAGTCATCATCAGTTTAATATGCAGTTCATATGGGTTAAAGCACACTCTGGAATTATTCATAATGAAACCGTTGACACCCTGGCTAAACAAGCCATTTCTACGGGAACAACTATTAATAAGAACACCACTATTGAGACGTGTTTCAGCCAAATAAAAGAGATGTCTAGAAAAACATGGAATAACCTATGGACCGAATATAAAAGAATCCACCCGACAAGATATACCATAATCCAACCCATCATACCCAATGAGCTTTGGCACAAAAAAACCAGTTATAATCGGCATCAAATTGTCACCATTTCTCGTTTAAAATTTGGACATGCCTGCTACCCCCAGCACCTTAACAAGATAGGCCTTAAAGAGTCAAATCAATGTGACACCTGTCTAGAAGTGGCTGATTTAGACCACATATTTTTCAACTGCAACAAATACCGTCAACAAACGCATAAACTTTTTAGTGAATTAATGCGCAACGGAGTTGGACTGCCCGTAAACCTATTACATTTATTCTCGTTGGATGATAAAACCGTATATGACTCGCTTATATCTTTCGTGTGTGTGTGTGTTTTTGTTTCAATTGAACCCCATAATATATACCCATATCCCCCCTATCCGAGGCCCACCTGATCTGTCTGTTAGTCACCCTGATCGGCCCCTGGGTGTGAAATTTGTGTACCAAACCATCCTTTTGACTCTTTCTTCCTTATAAGTATAACATAATTGATTAGGGAAGCTTTGACTTGCATATAGCACTGAATTTAATCATCTGTGTCTTAGATATGTACTGGCTGAATGGACATGGATTTCCAAGTGCCAAAAACAGAAAAAAAAATCTCTCTATCCTAATTGAAATGCTCTAACTCTCACAAATTAAAATTCATTAAAATCCCGAGAGTCGTTTTATATTTAAAACCCACTGTGTATATTTAAATCCTAAATTAAAATGTAACGTAGCCGACTCTGTATAAAATTAAAATTATTCGACAGGTTTCATAAATTAGGTATTTTTACATCGTCAGGAGTGAATTTATATATTTTTTATAACGGTTTGGTAATATCTGTATGTTATATTAAATAATTATGAAAATATTCCATGTAGTAAGTACAGTAGAAATCAGAAAAAAAAGATTCCGAAGGGGGAGGAAAGTTCCATGAGAAATGTCCTTACTCTTGGAACTCTATAGGTATCCATTTTTCATGATTTTAATTCAATGCTGCAAACAGGTCTCAACCCGTCATTTTGCTCGCGCTTCAAAAGCAAACATGTCAAGTAATAGCAATTTGTTTATTTAGAGCGTGAAGTAACAGATTGCCGCTTGAGAAAGAATGCTGCCGCGCGACGCCGAGTGGAGAGCACGGCGATCTTTTGATGCGACAATTCAACTTTACGCTCGAAATACACGTTATTTTTTCTACAGTCACACGTAAATAACTAATTACTACCTACATTATATTCAAATACATTACATATACATTATATTCAAATGAAATCTTAAAGTGTGACAAATGCGGATGATTGTTGATAGGAAGAACAATTCTTAGGTATTGATTGTTAATGGTTAATTTAAAAATAATTTGTATTCTAAACACTTTGAAAAATTCATTGACGTTGGAAAAAATTCAAGTTATGCAATTGTTAATTAACCTTCCGTAGCTAACATGCGGTCAGTGAGACCGACGCTTAGGGAATTTTCCGATAATTCCCGAAAATATCAAAAATCGGCATCGCCGTTCCCAGTAGCTGACTTTTTTGGCGTAGCCGATTCAGTGTTAAAATTACAGTGCAGGTGGACAGTCCATTTTTTTGTAATTAAATATTCGGTCTCTGAGACCCAAGTTAGTTCTTGTGTTATAATTTCTGAGAGTAAGTTGAAACGTTTTTTTTATATAACATTTATGTTTATTCATTTTTTTATAGATTTTATAACAATGGTTTCTACATATGAAGAAGAACAGGACAGGCTCCAAAAATTATTTGATGAGGCTGAAACGGACGTAGATGAAGGCGCGGAAGACAGCGATTTTAGTTTGGAAACTTAGGGCCATTTTGTTTTTTTTTGTTCAGTTTGTCTGTCATGAGAAGTGATTTTTTTTTATCAAAAATGTTTTCCGATGTTTCAAAAATGTCATAAATTTTTTTGGTGCCAAAGCAAAGCCATAGCAATGTTTAGAATGTTACTTCTTATTTTAACAAATTTTATTTTCATGTTGTCATTATCATAAAAAAAATTTTTAATAAATTTATATTCAACATTTTCTTTATTTAACTACCTGCCCCTAAGTAATAAAATAGAGAAAATACAATTTTTTTCATTACTGATAGGTTTTTCCATAGTCGGTCTCTGAGACCCATGTTATCTTTCGTGTTAAAATGTTTCATGTTAGCTACGGAAGGTTAACCAAATTCTCTCGAATATTCATCTTATTGTGAACTAAAAAAAATGTTTAAATAATTGTCATAAAAATATCTTGCTTAGTAGAGCCTTTCCTATACACATACTTACTCACATACATACATACAAGATCACGTCATATTATGTCTGTTCTCACAAGCATCACAGACAGTCTTTGACAATCCGGATTCGGCGCAAAGAACCTAAAACGTTCTCCCGAGAACGCATTAGAGTCTTTGCGCCGAATCCGGATTGTCAAAGACTGTCTGTGATGCTTGTGAGAACAGACCCATAAAAGTTTAAGGAAATTCCAATTCCGAACTGATTCGCAGTTTTTTGCTAACTTATATTACCTACTTATTATAAACAAAGTTTTGAAATGTTTCAAACTTTTATTACGTGATCTTATTCGGTATATATATATAAGTATATAGAAAGGGCGCGAAACATTTTAAAGACAATTATTAAAACTTTTTTTTTCAGTTTACAATATAGGTACAAAGGGTTCATAAACGTTTTTTCGATTACCTAATAATTACCTAGCTTGTTGAAAAATTAGCTTGAAGTATGTTTTCCAACGGAAATGAACTTTAAAATTATACATAATATGGAGATAGAGTTCCGGGAGTTATGACTTTTTTATTGAAAAATTCGTCCTCTTTAAGAATCTATCATACTTTTAGAGATATTTTTCTCTACTGTTTATAATCAAACAACAATTAATTAATATCATTTTCTTTTTTTACAGATTTTTCCGATTTCGTTTCAGCTCAAGAAATGCGATATGCCTAAAGGTAGGAGAATGTTGTGACAAATAACAAAAATAGAAATAATTGTGAAAATAATAATAGTTCATATTTTAGAAAAATTTTCCTTTTAACACAGCTTTTATGGCAATTAATAATTTTTTTTTTCGATTTCTGACAATTTTTTTTGTATATATCATCTTTTCATTTAAATACTTTTGAGATTCCATAAATTATTTTCTATTTTTGTTATTTAAAAAGTGTGCCTGAAATATTTTTGCTATTTACAATTTTTTCGTATAGGATTTTTCACTTTCAATTATTTTATAAAATATATTAAATTTTGGAAACACTCCAGCAAGAGGATATTTTCATGTGGATTTTGTTTGTGTTTCTTCTTTTTCAGGTGAATTTTTTTCAGCGCTGCAATCTTTTGTGACCCAATCGGTTAATCAATTAGATTATAATCAAAATTTAATATTTTTTTTATTTCAATTAGAAAGTTATTAAAACAAGAATCATGAAAAAAATACAAAAAAACATTATTTACTGAATAATAGAAAAAAAATCGCTTGAAAATTTAATTTTACTCTTTAATTTGAAACCTTATTAAATACAAAAAATGTATTTTATCAATTGTATAATATGTACATATAAGATAAAAAATTGGTCAAGAATTTAATTTTTTCTATAGCTGAATTCAGATCCAGAGATATTATAAGAAAGTTTTTTGACTTTTATTTTTTAGTCAGGCATATTATCACCCATTTTATTGTAAAAGTATGATTTTTGAAACTAACATCGGAATTCTCTAGGTAAAACCGATTGCTCCAGACAACTCAGAAAGGATCATTTAGGCAGTGAAAAACGAATGATTTGTGGTGCGAAGTACGGAGTGTGAAAAGGTCAACCATCTAACACAATTTAATATTTTTTAATTCAAATTAAAATAATAAAATATAAAAGATACAATTTAGCAACTCTAGGTATGATTTAAAAAGAAAAATTAATTTATATAATATTTTGAGCCACCACAAATGTTTCCTTAATTTAAAACATTTATTTAATCTAGCATATTTTTAAATAAGAATACATATATAAAATGAATTGCTTGATTAAAAAATTATTTATTTTTCGCAATTTGACTCTAAATCAGTAATATTTCAAGAAACAAATTTTTTCCAAATTTGAAACATTTATTTAGCACATTTACTAAAAATTTCGTAAAAAAATTATCATTTTTTAAATAAAGAACGCACTAGGTACAACGAGATCTTTCAGACCACACAGAAGAAGTGACAACAATTTATCATTTCGGGTGTTTCCAATCCTTTTAGGTTACTGTTTAACATGAATTTAATTCTTTATCAGCTGAGAAATTTTTTTGTGGTTACACAAATTTTCAAATCGTTGTATGCCTGCATTTATAGTGGAATATGTGATTACAGAAATTTCCTTGTGGCAAAAGCGCCTTGTAGTTTTTCAAAATCTTTTTTCTAACGTAATCACTTTAATCTTATTTCTTTATTTTTAAAAACTAACCAGTACCTACAAACTAGTTTTTATATTTTTAATATCTCTCAACTTCTTTAAAAATTTCACTAAAGACACTTTTTGTGCCCAGATTACTTGGATTACTTAAGGTACCTACACTTTGGTTAACAAGTTTTTTTCAAAATTTTTTCAAGGTACTCAAAAATTACATTGTTTAATTTTTAAGTAATTTTTAATAGTGTTCACTATAATATAATCCTAATCTGGATACTGCACCGGATTGAAGTTAAACAATTTCATTTTTAAGACAAGTTGGTCACTCTAGCAATTGTGAACTATTTTTGATTCTCACACTTCCCAATTAAAATTTTGTAGAAACGTATTACTTAAGAGAGTGTTTGGGTAATATGGTAAGATTTCACGAACTACAAGGACAATGAAGTCGGGTTACGCTCATTTCCCTATACTAATCGAATTGTATATGATTTATTTAATTTAATAAATTACAACAAGATATGTGTATTTTTACAGTACTATAAAATGTACTCTATTTTGAATGACAGCCGATTTTTATAGATAGATGAGTTACTCTGTAAACACAGGTACTGGCTCGAGGTTGCTCTAACGTAGTGGACTTAGAGTCAGTATTATAGGGAAACTATGTGATGTATACCTTTGACTAAGAGATAAATGTGGTGGCAATCGCCGGTCGGTAAATGGAAATGGTCGATTTCGGTTTTTAGTGATGGTTATTGGTGAAAATGGTACAGTCCAAATGGCATTGGGATGGAGATTACGTCGTAGATGGTTCCAAATGTAAGTGTTTTGAATATTTTTTGGTTTCTTGAGTCGCCACTGTTTACTTCTACTATTTTATGCATAACTAAAAATATAATGATTTAAAGTTACTCTTCGTCAGCAATGATGAACCTTTAAACGTTTAATTTGTTGTTAAATATACAGTATGGTCCAAATGAAAGAAATAAATTCCTCATTTCATTAACCGGCGAAAGACTCTTTCTGAGTTAGTTTTGCAATCTCAAAGCGTATCCATTCTTTGAGTTCATCTGTAGTTTGTGGTCTATTTATATACACTTTTCTTTTCAAGTATCACCATAAAAGGAAATCCAGATGGGTTAAATAAGGGGACCTTCCAAATCTTTACCTATTGTTATCATCTCATACTGAAGGTTACACTTTATAATACTTAGCTTTATTGTTGTATCCTGGATAGCCATTTCTATCTTATTTTTTGGGAGACATTATAATGTTATTTATTCACCATTTCTTCCTCGAATTATGAGGAAGGAGTAGTCTGAACACTGAAGCAGTCCCACAACAAAAAATAATGCAAGAAAATTTTTATAAAAATTAAAGCAAAAAAGCAAACTAAATCTATAATAAAAATCAGTGCGGGTTAAGGAAATGTGTGAAATGTGAAAATAATACTACACCAGTGATAATAAAATTAATCATCCCCAAAATTTGAAGTTTTTGAAGTTTATTACGAAACTAAAGCTATTCAGCTATTGTTGTTTCATTGCGTAGTTTCAACAAGCACTATTTATAGTGATGTTTTTATGCATATTTATTTTGCTAGCTGTTCCAGCCAAAGAAATTTAAACACTAAAATATTCCAAACTATTCGACAAGGAGTTGAATTATATTAAAATTATATTAAATTGAGGAAAAATGATAAACACTTATACGGGGTGAAGCAAGACTTCGTACCAAAAACGTAGGATATGATATAAAAACTAAAAATTATTATAGTACTTTGTGTATAGTTTTTTTACGTCTTTCGTTAAGAAGCTAAGGTTGTAAATTGAAAATTGTTTTTTATTTATAATTATTAAATAGCCTATTGGAAATTAGTAAAATTTCATACGCTCATCATACTAATTGCACACTTTTTGGCGTTAGTATATAGTGTGTAGTATGGCGTGCCGTTTTGGTATTTTATAACATCGTTTTAAAAACAAAAACAAAAATATCTCTTCTTTCAAAAATGTTTATTCCCTAATTATTCTGTTAATGAATTAAAATTATGTTTTTCATAATAATAATACAGGAATTTCCATTATGGAAAACATAATATAAATTGCCGATTTAAAATTATGAAATACATAATAAAAATTCATGAATTAAAATTATGAAAAACATAATAGAAATTCAATTTCCATTATGTATTGAGGTTGCCTATACTAATCTAATGCAAGTAGGTAGGTACCTGAAATCGAATAGTAAATGCATTACTGCAGAATAGGCAACCTCAATACAAATGTAAATTGAATTTCTATTATGTTTTCAATAATTTTAATTCTTGAATTTCTATTATGTTTTTCATAATTTTAAATCGGTAATTTCTATTATGTTTTTCATAATTGAAATACGTGTATTATTATTATTAGAATCATAATTGAAATTCAAGTATTAAAATTATGAAAAGCATAATAAAAATTCAAGAATTAAAATTATGAAAAACATTATACAAATTCAAGAATAAATATTATTGAATAAATTATACAAAACGGATTTGTATTATGTTTTTCATAATATTCTTTCTTCAATTTTCATTATGTTTTCAATAATTTTAATTGTTGAATTTCCATTATGTTTTTCATAATACTAATACACGAATTTCCATTATGAAAAACATAATAGAAATTACAGATTCAAATTTATGAAAAACATAATAGAAATTCAAGAATTAAAATTATGAAAAACATAATAGAAATTAAATTTCCATTATGTATTTGTTGCCTATCTTGCAGTAATGCATTTACTATCCGATTTCAGGTACTTGCATTAGAGCAGTATAGGCAACCTCAACCTTAAATCGGCAATTTCTATTCCTGTGTTCGGGGGGTTTTCGAGGATCGGCTGCGGCCTGTCCAAGATTTCGACCCTCCGAGCATTACCTCTCGTTACCGGAGAGAATTGTCTACGGTATCGGGGGGTAATGGGTTGAGCTACCCATCAGGAGCGTCCCCAGGTTGCGGATAGGGGAAGGCCAAAGACGTCCCGTACGTACGTACGGGAAAGAACTGGTCCGTTGGGAAATAAGGAGGGATGAAGGCTATAAATGCCCAATAATGCCCAATTCCGAATACCCAATCGCTGACAAGCTCGCGACACAAACCGCAAACCGCATGGTAAAGCAACGACCCCCCTGCTAGGGTAAGGCCTGTAGAGGGTATGCCGAGCTATGCGGATCGGGAGGCTTGGCTTAATCGCCCGGCCTACGTGGATGAGGACCACTATAAAAAACCTCCCAAATCCCAAGGTTGAGTAGTCGCCGAAGGGATGGATGGCCGTGGGACAGTCGGTTTCTAGACCACTAACCTCGGGGCAACTGGCGCACCTCGTTGTATATAGCCTTGTACCTGTATAGGGAGCTCTGCAGGTATCGACCTCTTTTCTCCTATACTCGTGGGAACAAGTATGGACCAAGAGAAAAAAAAAACAAAAACCACTAAAGAGCCTACAGAGACTCTTAGTAAAAGGGATTTGGAGGGTATGGAAGCAATGGAGACTACAGAGTCTCCGGCGCAGCCTAATACCTCTGATTCCCTAGAAACAATACCACAGGGAGACGCTAAGGCGAATCCTATGGATCAACAAAAAGCTTCACGTGGGAAAATTTCAGGTGCCCAGAGAAGGAAGCTCAAAAAAATGAGGGAAAAAGGCATTGACACTAAGACAGTGTTACTGCCGACTCCCTCAACATCAAAACAGGGTGAACAACAGCAGGCAAAGGGCGTTAAGCGAACTGTGTCGGCTAGGAGTACCCCTGATATGAAAAAAGATAAGAGGGCCAAGTGTTCTGGGGGAAGCAATACTGCTGGTACCATGAAATACAGCGTGGGCCTCAAAGGGATCAAGGCTGCTGTGGTCCCTAAAAACTTCCCGGAGGAAACTGTCTCGGAAGATCAGGTAGGGACTATCAAAGAGTACCTAACCAAAATGATCGACGTGGTGCAAAAGGCGCCAAGGTTTGAAGCCAGTCGATACATGGACAGCTACTATGGGCTGATATGCGCCAATGAAGAGTCCTTCAACATAACGAGGGACTACTTGGCAAGCCAGACAAACTGGAAGCTCATCAAGAGTGATGAACTTCCAAAACAGCAACGAGTCCTTGCCTTACTTCCAGAGACTAAAAAAGAGGATCTGAAAGTGGGGCTAAAAAGACTCGAAAAGCAGAACTGGGAGGGACTGAACAAGGGACTGAACAAGAACCTGAACCAACAGCCTCCTAGGACATTCAAGGTGCTGCAAGTCAACCTACAGCACAAAAAGACGGCCACAGCTGTTCTACATCAAAGGGTTGTGGCCGATAACATAGACATCGTTGTAATCCAGGAACCTTGGATAAACAAAGGTAAGATACTAGGGCTTAATATTAGGGAAATGGGACTGATAATGGGAACTAATTGTACTAAAGTAAGAACTTGTATCTGTTACAGATCTAAATACAACTTGATGCCAATCATGGAACTTTGTACGGGTGACATGGTAGCAGCAAAGACTACTCTTGAAAAAGATGGGGAGATAATAGAGACAATAATAGTGTCTCTTTATCTTCCCATTGACTCAGAAGAACCATTACCGGGGGCTAATATGAAGAACCTGATGGATTACGCTAGACGACACAAACTGGATGTTGTTGTAGGAGCTGATACCAACGCACACCATTTTAGTTGGGGCAGCAAGGACAACAACACTAGAGGTAAGAAACTATTTGACTATTTATGTACCACTGAACTTGATGTTGCGAATGTGGGCAATACGCCAACATTTAGAACATTGAGGGGGGAATCATCAATAGATGTAACTCTCTGTACTTTACGAGTCGGGGAGATGATAAGGCATTGGCATGTATCGGATGAACCGTCGCTGTCTGACCATGCCCATATATACTTTGAAATAGATGTAGAAAAAACGGCTATTAGAACATACAGGGATCCTAAGAGTACCGATTGGGTATCATACAAAGAGGACCTGCTTTCTAAAATCCGCACACACCACGGCAGACCTAAAACTGCCGAGGGGATAGAAGGCACAGATACATGGCTGCAACAGACCATAGTGACCTCCTATCACAATAACTGTCCGATACGGGAAAGTTGCTCTCCCAGACAAGTTATCTGGTGGAATAAAGAGCTGACAAGCCTAAGGAAAGAAACAAGACGTCTTTTTAATAAAGCGAAAAAAACAGGCAACTGGGGAGCATATAAGGCTAAACTAGGTGCGTATAATGAAAAAATAAAAGAATCAAAGAAAAAGTCCTGGAGGGAATTCTGTGAGGACATACAAAGTGTCCCTGACAGGGTCAGAATTAACAGAATTCTCAAGAGGGACACTTCTAATAAAGTAAGATCTATCCAGTTGCCGAGTGGAGGGTACACAAAGACTGAGGAGGAAGCTTTAGAGCACCTTCTTGGTGTGCACTTTCCGGGCTCGGCAAGGATAGATTCGAGCGATGATAACAGGCCAGTAGTCAAAACGAGGGCTACCAAAGAGGACTGGAAGATAACAAATGAGATTTTCAGACCACATCTTATTAGATGGGCTGTAGACTCATTTGACCCCTACAAAACCCCAGGACCAGATGGCATATTTCCCAAGCTTCTGCAAGAGGGGATTGACATCATCATGGGTCCTTTAGTTTTGTTATTACGCAGTAGCCATGCTTTAGGGTATATACCAACTGCATGGAAAGAGTCAAGGGTGGTGTTTATTCCCAAACCAGGGAAAGAAACTTACACCCAGGCCAAATCCTACAGACCAATCAGTCTGACATCATTCATGGTGAAAACCATGGAGAAAGTAATACAGATGCATCTGCAAGAAGGAGTGCTTAAGAGCATCCCTCTACACACACTGCAATGGGCTTATCAGGCAGGGAAATCAGGAGAAGCTGCTCTGCATAATTTGGTCTCGAGACTCGAAAGGAGCCTGAACCAAAAAGAATTTGCCCTAGCAGCATTTTTAGACATCGAAGGTGCTTTTGATAACACTTCGATGTCATCAATAAACAAATCCCTCGAAAAGAGAGGGACAAACAACACCACATGCAGATGGATAAGATCCATGCTTGAACATAGGAGAATATCGGCACATATGCATGATACAACGTACACCGTCAGGACAACTAAAGGGTGTCCTCAAGGTGGAGTACTTTCACCACTACTGTGGAATTTAATTGTGGATCACTTGATCTGCACACTAAATGATCAAGGCATATGGACGCAGGGCTTCGCGGATGACCTTGTGATTGTCACCCAGGGAAAATTCCCAGAGACGGTCGCAAATGTCTTACAAGAAGCACTGCGAATTGTGGAAGACTGGTGCCTTAAAGAGGACCTAACAGTCAATCCAAAAAAAACCAAACTAGTTGCTTTTACGAATAGAAGGGCTCTTCCAGAGGGCAGGGTACAACTGTTCGGAGAAGCACTCGAAATATCCAAAGAGGTGAAATACCTGGGAGTGACCCTCGACTCTAAATTGAATTGGAGGGCACACCTGGAAAGAACTACTACCAGGGCAACCAGACTATTTTGGCAATGCAGAAGAGTTATGGGAAAAACCTGGGGAATAAGACCTGAGGTGGTACACTGGCTTTACACAACAGTGATTAGGCCTACGGTCACCTATGGAACGGTAGTCTGGTGGAGAAGGACAGAAGTGTCCTCAGTAGAGAACAAATTGGCTACAATCCAAAGACAAGCTCTCCTCGGTATTACCGGGGCAATGAACAGCACGGGCACGTCATCAATGGAAGCCCTTATAGGCCTCCCTCCTCTGGAACTTTTTGTTAGGGCAGAGGCGATGATGGCGATTCTTAGACTGAAATCGGGAGGCATGTGGACCCCGAACAATGTACGTGGGGGACATACCGATATAACTGGGACAATACTAGACGAACCAAACTTTCAGATGGGTCTGGATAGTATGATACCAGAGAATATATTCACTGAGCGAGTGAATATTATCATTCCATCTAGGCAACAGGTGATGCACTCGGGAAATCCCGGGGATATCAGCTGGTTCACTGATGGATCTAAAACCAACCATGGCACTGGGGCTGGTATAAATGGACCTAGGAAGAAAATGTTCTTCAGCCTTGGTAGATACACGTCTGTATTCCAGGCAGAAACAATTGCTGCTATAGCCTGTATTGATGAAAATATCAAGAGGGGTTATACCGGACAAAGAATAAAAATATTCACTGATAGCCAGGCATTGCTGAAGGCTATCAGCAATCCTACCACGAAATCTAGACTGGTTAAAAACTGCAAAGAGTCCCTTAATAAGCTGGCAAGAGACAACACAGTGTCTCTAGTATGGGTGCCGGGACATGAAGGGACTGCTGGTAATGAATTGGCGGACCAGCTAGCTAAACAAGGCTCTAAAGGAGACTTTATAGGTCCGGAACCGTTCTGTGGAATCACAAAGGATTACATAAGAGGGGAAATCCGGAACTGGCTAGACAAAGAACATCAAATTAAATGGAGGTTGACAGAAGGTCATCTTCACACAAAAAGTCTACTGAAAAAGGTAAACAAAGAACTCTCAACCAGTTTATTGAAACTGAGCAAGAGACACTTAAAGACAGTAACCGACCTGGTTACTGGACATTGCACTCTAAGGAAACATTTGTACAGAATGGGAATAGTCAGTGAACCTTTCTGTAGGAAGTGCGAACTAAGGGATGAAACACCTATTCATATATTCTGCTCATGTAAGAACTTAGAAGGACTCAGACAGAAGCATTTTGGAAAGGAAACTATACAACCATCAGAACTACTTAAAATCCCCCCAAATAAGCTAGTGGCCTATATAGAGGACACGAAACTTTTGGAGTGGAAGTAGATAACATTGGGAATGGTACAATGACTTAGGTCAAGTGCCCGGGCTGTTGAGCACAACCCAAACGTTTGAATGAATGAATGAATGGCAATTTCTATTATGTTTTTCATAAAAGAAATTCCCGTATTATTATCATGAAAAACATAATTTTAATTCTTCAACAGAATAATCACGGAATGAAAATGTTTGAAAGAAGATATATATATATATATATATATATATTATTTTCCTCTTTTAAAACGATGTTATTAAATACCAAAACGTCACGCCATAGTGTAGTGTATACTTAGCTATGACGTCAAAAACTGTACGATTATATAGTGTTTACGAGCAGTTGAAATTTCACCAATTTACAATAACCCATTTAATAATTTTAAATGAACCCCTTTTTCATTTCTGAACTTGAGAGCCCTATAGTTCGTTAACGAAGTGCGTGAGGAAACAATTTTATATAGGTAGTACCTATTATATAATTATTTTTAGTGTCTATCATCATCCAAGTTTTTGGTACGAAGTCCTGGTATAGCTGAAAATAGTTAAAAATACAGATACTGCTCATTAAAATATGTTTTATAGCTCATTAGATTCGGAATGATATCTAGAAAAATGTATCGTTGGCGTTTATTTTATTAAATAACAAAAAAACAAAAAAAGGTGAAAAACATACATTTTTTGCCAATATCTCGTGAAGTATTAAAATTTGAGAAATTTGAAAAAAAATCTTAAAGAGGAGGAAATTTCCAATCAAAAAGTCCCAACTTACAGAACTCTATCTACATTATTTATGATTTCAATTCAATCATCAAAATTACTGATTTTCCATATCTTTATTGACCTATATTATTATAAACAATAAATTAAAATTTTTCAAACTCTTACGATGTGCTCTTGTTACGTATCTATACAGAGCATTTAAATAAAAACTATCCACCACAAATAATTCTAAAGGCGTCACTTTAATGAAAAAATGAAAAAAAAACACGTCAAAAATAATATAAAGGCATATGTATCATGTGTAAACACTCTCCTCCTTATGGTCACCCTATCCAAATTTTTTAAATGGAACACCCTATACATTATTACATTGTTGGTTCCTCCTCTACAAGAGGATTACAAAAATATGTAATACTTAAGTCAAAAGTCAGTTGGGATTTAAGTATAATTGCAGCTTAGACAAATTTTAATTGTCAACTATTGCCTTTACCATATTTATTGTATTACATTTGTATAAAATAAGACACTTAACAGTATCTCGATTCCCATTTTTCTTTTAGTCTACCACAAGGATCATACAGAAGATAAAAAAATAAATTTTAATTATATTGTAGTGATCAGGATTATTAAAAGCCATCAAGTCAGTTTCCAATTTGTTCCAGCAGATTATTTTGCACGTAAAAAAGTTATAAAGTGCCTGAACTGGTTTTTGAGGTTTTTTCAATAAAATGTCAAGTAGGTAGCTTAGTTTTCATATGAACATCAACATTTACAATAATACATAAGTGAAAAGTCAATCATCAGTCGGGTGTTACGGATCATTTCAATTTACTGATAGTACATTTTAACTTGTAACCAATCAGCAAAACAATACTAAATTATTTTATAAAGTGCACAAATTGACTTCCATAGGTTTCCATACAAATACAATCGATCCTCAAATGAGTTTTTAGCATTATGTAACATGTCTGGGGTTATTTGTCGACATTCTTGAATAATTCGCTGACGTAAATCATCTATATATAGTGCTATTCAAAAGTCCCCTCCCCCCTCGTATCTTTTGAACGGCTACACTTACATTAATAAAATTTGGAGGGTGAAAATAAAGTGTTGTAAACTTCTCTACGAATGGTAACAGGTTACGTGATAGTAATAGATGACGTCACAGTGCCACTCTGGCCAATAATTTTAAATAGGACCTTATGGCAAGTGATATCACGTTTGAAAGGCATTGACATTGGCTACATAGCCATATTAATTTTGTTTGGGTTTAAACTAATTTTGTCGGATAAATTAAATAAATACCAAAATTATTATTTCACATTTAAATATTGAAGATTTTTCAGTCCGCCTCTGGTTAGTTGTCAAAAAAATTGACGTTTTTAATTTAATAGTATTTGTTGTTTTGCAAAGTTTTTCTAAATAGCTTGAATATTTAATTTTATTATTGTTTAACGAGACGTTTAAGAGTTTACAAATAGTCCATTGAAATGTTACATTTTTTAGGCCTTACCTTGCGTTTTTTAGAGGACGCAATTTTATTTTTTTGATGTGTAGGAGAGGTCAGTGTAAAGCTAAAAACAAGTTTGTGGGGTCGCAACCCTTGTCCCACGGCCGCCATCTTGAAAATAGGGGTTGAAATGGTTTTTACGATATCTCTTAAACTATTTATTTGATAAAAAAAATTTGTCAACATTTTTTGTTGCAAATTAAATTCTCTACAACTTTGGTCCAGTAACTTTTTCTCGTAGAACTATAAATAAAAAAGTTATAAGCGAGAATCTTCAGAAATTCGAGAAAAAAATTTATATTTTTCGATGTAACTTTTTTTATCATTTTACGAAAAAATTATATCTGACCATTTTTGTAGATTGTTTTTTGAGGAACAACTTTTATTCGCATCATTTTTTCATTAAGTCAATAGCTAAGGTTTTACAGCGCTCCGAAGTGAGTACTATTTTTAAGGTCAGGTTTTATGTACGGAGATGTCATTGCGGATAACTTGCTGTTTCTTCATGCTTTTTCCGGATATGACACAACTTCAGCTCCTTACAATATCGGTAAAAGTAAATTTGTGAAAACCCTGGAGAAACATTTAGAGTTTGCAAGTGGAACGGCTTTGTTTCTCAACAAGAGAGTTGACCCTGCTTTGCTCACTGTAATTGGTGAACGTTTTTTTTATCTCTTTATACGGTGGTAATAAAGATGATAATTCTCTTGTCAGCTTAAGATACAAACAATTCGCCAAGGCAGTGACAAAAAGTACATTTAACTTATCTTCACTTCCTCCAACACAAGACACAGCTCGCTTTCATACTTTCCGAGTCTACCATCAGGTCCAGTCGTGGCTTGGTAATTATAATGATCCTGAAGACTGGGGCTGTAAAAAATGTGGAAAATTATTGATGCCAGTGCAGAACTCTAAACCTCCAGCACCCCCTGAGCTTCTAAAATTGATCTTTTGCAAATGCAAAGGAAACTGTGGAGCGATGTGTGGATGTCGAAAAGCAGGACTGAAATGTTCTGCAGTGTGCTTCCATTATTCTGGAGAGACTTGCAGCAACGTAATGGAACTCTCAGAATTAATAAATCAAAAAGGACTTTGATGATGAACCGCCAACATTAACACCCCTTCCTTCTCCAGTTCTCCCACTGGTATTTAATTCAGAAAGCCGATCAGATGCTGAGCGAAACGACTGAGGACGGAGTAGTTCTACTTTAGAAAATCACCGTGGATTATGCCTATTGGGGATATCACGTAAAAAAAAACGCGCCTCTAGACCTCTACCTCGTGGGTGGTGGGGAAAAGAGTCAATAATTAATTATTAATAATATTGCAAAATTTGTAATTAAAAAAGTTATAATAACAAAATAAAAAAGACATATTATTAGTACACACGTTAATAAAGGTATAGTTAAAAATAGTACTCACTTCGGAGCGCTGTAAAACCTTAGCTATTGACTTAATGAAAAAATGATGCGAATAAAAGTTGTTCCTCAAAGAACGATCTACAAAAATAGTCAGATATCATTTTTTCGTGAAATGATAAAAAAAAAGTTACATCGAAAAAAATATAAATTTTTTTCTCGAAGTTCTGAAGATTTTCGCTTATAACTTTTTTATTTATAGTTTTACGACAAAAATTTACTGGACCAAAGTTGTAGAGAATTGAATTTGCAACAAAAAATGTCAACATATTTTTTTTAGCAAATGAATAGTTTGAGAGATATATCGTAAAAACCATTTCAAACCCTATTTTCAACATGGCGGCCGTGGGACAAGGGTGGTGACCCCACAAACTTGGTTTTAGCTTTACACTGACCCCTACACATCAAAAAAATAAAATTGCGTCCTCTAAAAAACGCAACCCCAAATGTAACTTTTCAATGGACTAAAAGGCAAAATGGTACGTACTCAAGCAGCAGCTATCTTCATAATTGGTGAATCTAGAAAGAATCTCCATGAAGAGGAACGTTTATTTAATGAGATATACCCAGATCGCCCTATCTCGAGAACTTATTTGAGGGAGCTTCTTCACAAGTTTGAAGCAACAGGTAGTGTTCAAGATGCCAAACGATCTGGACGACCAACATTTAGTGATTATAAAAAAATTGATATAGTTGCTGAAATGGTAGTAAACCCTACTTCCTCTTCAACTAAAGTTGCGTCTATCTGTGAAGTAAGTAAAAGTACAGTACAGAGAGTGTTGGCTAAAAATAAATTTCATCCATACAAGTTAAAAATGGTGCACCACCTTTCGGATGACGACCCCGACAGAAGACTCGAATTCTGTGAATGTATATGACAAATAAAATTAGTCAAAACCCACATTACACAAAATTGATTTGTTTTAGTGACGAAAGTACTTTTTGCCTCAATGGAAATGTGAATACACAAAATGTAAGGTATTGGTGTGACACAAATCCTCACACCTTTCGTGAACAACATACCCAAGTTCCAAAAAAAGTCAATGTTTGGGCAGGTATTTTGGTAAACCACATAGTTGGTCCTGTTCTCCTAAATTCAAATTTAAGCGGTGAAGTGTATCTGGAAATGTTATATAATGCAATTGAGCCGTTAATTCTTGAAATTCTGGAAGATAATCCAGATGAATTCGGCCATCTGGAAATAACATTTCAACAACATGGTGCTCATGCACATTATTATGGTGCAGTAAGACGTTACCTGGAATATCGAGGTAGATGGTTAATGGATCGGCCGGCCAGGTCCTATAGAATGGCCCCCTCCGTCACCAGATCTGACACCATTAGATTTTTTTCTATGGGGGTACTCGAAATCCAAGGTTTATACTACGGCACCAGATAGCATTGGCGTTTTGAAAGAAAGAATTATTGAAGAATGCAATGCAATTTCAGCTGACACATTCGAACGAGTACGACAAGAGTTTACTAATAGGATGTAGATATTACTATCAGGAAGTAGACGGAGCACATTCCGAACACTTGCTATAAGAATCCATTGTTGGTATTTGAATAATTAAATTTGAAAAAATAATTCCAATAATTTTGGTATTTATTTAATTTATCCGCCAAAATTAGTTTAAACAAACAAAATTAATATGTTATGAAATCAAACAATTTTATTTTGTAAAATAATATATATATATATATACATATATATATACATATATATATATATATATATATATATATATATATATATATATATATACATAGGTTCACTGGGAATCCGATCCAAAAACATTCCCATTCGGCGTCCATCCATATACGGGCGTATTTGTGAATATCGTTTTACGGTTCTATCAGGCGCTTTTATCATATAACAGGTCAACATCGCGCTTGTATACAATGAATACAGTTTTAGAGTAATTCCGCGATTTACGTTGAAATTCTCAAATTTCGATTTACGCGCATATACCTACTCGTACAAATAATAAACGAAGGAATAAAGCATAAATTGTTTCTATATATGAAGCACTTTTGAATCAGAAAATTTCGTATTGTTTCTAGCCTTCAATGGAATTATCAATTGAATAGAATTCAATCCAATTTTTGACACCTTAGTTTGCCTAAGAAATGAAATATTTTTCAAAATGCGCCTGCAATATACTATTGTAGTTCTAACGGATGGTACTTTATAACTAATGCAAGAGTATTGGTGTTGCTGAAGGCCATCAATGTTTTAACTTTATCATATTCACGTTACAATCTCAACATGTTTGTAAGTAAAAAATTTTAAAAAAAAAAAACATTTAAATTTTTAACAATATATTTTTATGTAGCTTCCCTGATGATGGGTGAAAATTCACTCGAAAGCTTGGATTAAATACTTATAAGAGTACACTTATACGTTTTATTGCTGCACTCCCTCCAACGTTTGAAAAAGCTATTGTGTTGGCGAAACGCGTCACTTTATGTTTAATTACAATGTAGATTTTACAAAATAAAATTGTTTGATTTCATTACTTACTATGGATCTACATCAAGTAAAAGCCTCATCTATTCAAAATTAATATGGCTATGTAGCCAATGTCAACGCCTTTTAAACAAGATATCACCTGCTATAAGGTCCTATTTAAAATTATTGGCCAGAGTGGCACTGTGACGTCATCTATTACTTTTACGTCACCTGTTACCATTCGTAGAAAAGTTTACAACACTTTATTTTCTGGTCGTTATGTTGTTGTCCCCAAGCAAAACATCATTTACTTCATGGAGTAGAGTTAGTGCCGCAATAAAGGCGTATTTTACATTGGAATTATCCGTAACTCCCAACTAATTGACTTTTCACCTATGTATTATACATTTTTGTAATCCTCTTGTAGACGAGAATCCAACAATGCAATCATTTACAGGGTGTTCCAGTTGAAAAATAGTGATCTAAAATCTATATAAATAATTGTTTATCCTCAGGTAGACTGTCATTAGTGTCACTTAGTCCGTATAGGTGGACATGATCTAGTGCAATATATGTATTAATTTTATTTTAGTGGTGTTTCTACATTTTTATACTCTAGTATCAAAGTTGATTTATAGAAAAGCTTACCTGTGTTATAATTCTTTTAACTCCACTTAGGTGAATTCCTCTAAAATCAGACTGTATGAGTAGATGTAGTAATGAGGGCCCCATAATTTCCATAGAAATGGCAGTGTGTACTCCATTCACGCTTAATAATTTAAACGTATCCACCATTTGGACAATATGTTTATAGCCCATATGGGAGGGGTCAATCAGTTTTGTATCTCTTAGTAGTTTTATTTCGTCTTGAGCCACTACTGTGAACATTTGTGCGCTTTTGCAAATTTTTAGAGCAACATAAGTAGGCCCACTGGAATAATTTTAATATATAATCGTAATAATCAAAAACTTAAAGCATACACAGAAAAAAAAAGGGAGACTACCAAAACGGGCTTAGACCAGGAAACTGTAACACACCATCTTACAAATCCTTGAAAAATCCCTGGAATATAATAATGATCCACACGTCATTTTTATAGACTATGCATTTTACTCAATAATAAGACTGAAGATTATAGAAGCACTAAAAATACTAGGAATCCCAAAGAAGCTTAGGGAATTGGTGGAAATGACCCTACAACACAATAAAGGAAAAGTAAAATTGCAAGGTGAAATATCAGAAGAATTTAAAATGAATAAAGGTGTAAAACAGGGAGAGTCAATTTCACCAACACTGTTTAACCTAGTACTTTAATCCATTTTAAGGAATTCAAACGAGAAAAATAGTTAACGAGACCCAGTTAATTGCTTATGCCGACGACATCACCATCGTGACTAGAACTAAGAAAAGTCCAATAAAAGCACTAGAGAAGCTAGACGCAGAGGCACAAATATTCGGACTGCGAATAAATTAAGAAAAAAAAGGGAA
Organism: Galerucella pusilla; assembly: GCA_910591695.1. NCBI lineage: Eukaryota > Metazoa > Arthropoda > Insecta > Coleoptera > Chrysomelidae > Galerucella > Galerucella pusilla. The sequence continues at coordinate 337,969 of CAJUYI010000016.1, read as the reverse complement.
GAAAAACACAACAATGATACTCACTTAAGAATAAAAAACTACAAGTTTGCAATTGTATCAAGCTCCAATTATTTATGAATATTTACAGGACAAACTAACTAAGACAAGTTAAAAGAAATGATTTTGAAAAGAAACCAAATCCTTGGCGTGAATGAGAAACTATGGAAATCTAAATCAGCAAAAAAAACAAGATACAAATATATGGAGGGGTGCGAGCAGAGAGGAAGTACAGGAATGGATGGATGAGGAAATGGAGAAAAGGTGGGATGAGTATGAGGGCGCGCTAAAAGGAGCGATTGGGAGCAGGAAAAATTGGATGGATCGGAAATTTGGGGAGGTGAACTACTTCTTGACGTAGGTGCTCACATGGCATGGGTAGAGAGTGGGTTACCTCCACAAGATTGGGAAAAGAGAAACTGGAGTGTGCGAGAGATGTGAAGTGGAGGATGATGTGGGACATGTGTTTAGATGCTGGAAGAATGAGGAAGTTTTGAAGAAGTTAGAGAATAAACTGGGAGAGGCGGTGTATTGGGAAAATATGGTGGAGATTATGTTGAGGGGCGAGGAGGAATGGATGGAGATAAGTGGCGTAGTAGAGAGCATGATAAGGGAAAGAGAAGGACTCGCTATGGAATGAGAGAGGTGGGAGTGAAAGAAGGAGGAAGATGAGGGAGAGTGTGTGAGGGACCGCCGCCCGTCTTGAAGTATGCTAGTGGTTCCAAGGCGGGAGTAACGGCGAGTTTGAGGTGGGTTTGGTTGGTAGGCATCTCCGTGGGGATGAGTCCAACACTGTCTGGGTACTAGATAAGGACCCAGTGGAACATGAGTTTCCCATCTCGAAAAAAAAAAAAAAAAAAAAAAAAAAAAAAGATACAAATATGTAAGACTTTGATCATACCATTGTCTATCTATACCAATCATTGCTTACGCACAACTGACTAAAAAGAAGAAGAAGATCTAAAAAAACTAGTAAGGAAAATATTGAGAACAATACTTGGACCAGACTTAGCAAGAGATGGAGGAAGGAGATTAAAATGAAACATAGAAACAGAAAAAAATCAAAAAATATATTTACTTACTCATTTAATAAATTCTGGCACAACCAAACTGTTGAAAAATGTCCCCAACCAAGTTTTCTACAAACTTTATATTGTCCTTTAAGGATGTCTCCAATACTGATGGGCATATATCCACCAGTATTGTAGTCTTTTTCATCTTCTTGACTTTCTCGATTTTCTATATAACGAATTTTTTGTATATCATCTAAATCTATAAGACTTACGTCTTTAGAAGGCGATCTGAAAATAAAATATTTTTCAAGGGATACAGTATAAAAATCAAATTCATACACAAACACGAGTATAGACTAATTATGTAGCTTAGATTTTTCAGTATAGGTCATTGATTTTGATCCTTATCTGAATATCGCTAAATTAATTAAAATAAATTGAGTAATATTATTAGCACATTCTTTCTTAACTATATAATTAGTGAAAATAGTCGTCAAGAGATATTTTCTGATCCGTTCTTCAATTTAAATTGATGCAACATTAATTTATGACTCGTATAAGACATAAATAAAATATGTTCCAATTCTCAGTCGATGCATTACAAACAGGCCATATAGTTTTAAATATTTCATGTAATAATATGTTCTGCTGATGAAGACAAAAATTGACGTTGGAAATCAAACAATATATTTTAATTATTTGATTTTCAAACACAATTTGGTGTGGAATTTTTTCCATCTCAAGAGCATTTTTAAAATTATGCCGAGTCAAAGACGAAGACGAAATAATTTGACCTCTAATGGTATTAATATGTAGTGAAAATATGTTTTTTCTTGTAATTGTTGTTTGATTCCTCGATAAATGTATTCAATCGAAATTCTTCTCAACTTCAAACTTTTTTAGCTGGTTTGTTTGATATGGTAAAGACAAAATGTTACATTAAAAGCAGGGTAGCACTAAGAAAAGCCAGCGCCGGGGGCAAAAAAAGTTTTGGCACCCCTAGTTTTCAAATGTTTTCAATTTTTCTCAGGTGGTAGCAATTCAGCTACGTACGTAGGTATTAAGAAGAAATTTTTTTAATAATAAAAACATAAAAATACTTCAGTAAACCAAACAAAAATACAAAAATAAATTCTAAGCTGTAAATAAACTGAAAATAAAAAAAACTAGAAAATGTGCTAACTAAATCGCAGCTTTTCATGCTTTGACACTGGCAACATTATCAACTAATTTATCATATTGACGTAGTCTGGTCCTTTGTCGTTCGATTGATGTAATAGCCATGCTGCTTAATCTTTGCTGGCCCATCGAAGATCTTAAATAGTTTTTTATTAGCTTTTTTATTAGTACTGGAAGTATCAGGAACATTTTGTAGGCAATTGTCAATTGCATATTATCCACAAAAGTTGGAGGTGCTGCAGCTCCGCAGTGCCCTGTCATGGCTAATACTTTCATGGCTTCATTGCATGTCGTTATCTTATCTCGGGTCAGATCAGTTTCTTAGATATTGAAAGGACCTATACGAATATTAATCTAGGTTATAATTTCGTAGTATACATTTATCCGTTTCGTTTTTCCGTTTCGAGTTGACAAAAAGAAGTATTGTAGATTTTAGTGCGCACTACAACACAACAGAGAGCGCTGAAAAGTGAATACTTCTTAATCAAAGTACTTATAGTAAAATTTAACGATAAAAATAAATACTGACAACAAAAAAGTAAAAAACGTCAGATTGTAACACAATATTACAAATGCAATGATAGCAATGTAGAAAGGGTTTGGTTAAGATTTGATATACTTGATAAATAACTTACAGTTTCAAATTGTACAGTGAATGACAGCGTCCTGAAGGTTTCCAAAACACTTGTCTTGGAGGGATCACTTTTTTAATTTCCTTTGATTGAATATTAACTTCACTAATTTTTCTTCTCCGAAATTTTTCATTTCGATTTAAACAGTACCACAGAATTATTAAAGGTATTACAACATGTAGAAACAACATGAATTTTAATACTTCAGTGCGTATGTCATAATTTGAAAAATAAATATTAAATTCGTCGTGTGACACAATGGTTTCATTTGGAAAACAAAATTGTATTGGATAATTTGAATAAAGATCGGTCATTTTACCGCGGGAAAATTAATACTGAGATTCTGAAAGACGACTAAACCATTCAAATTTATTTTTAGGAAATTATTTGGGCAAAGACTCAGTTTTTTATCTAAATTAATTTTAGGAATTCGTTCACTCATAATTTAAATATTTTTTATACAAAATAGTTGATACCAATGTTAATATTTGTTGCACCAATAACAAGTCACTTAAAATCCCCCACACAAAATACATTTAACTTAAATTTTCGTAATTCTTGCACTTGAATACGATTTAGTTTTACTAGCACCGTTGCACAACTCGTCAAAATATACGTCCAGTTAAAAATAACCCAGGCTAGATAGTTTCAGTATTGGAGCGCGAAAATTTTATTTTAAATAAAAAACACTTTTCCTATGACATATTTCACGTCAATTGAAAAACTAATTGGGATATCTCTCCATTAATTTGGCAAACTCAGGTGCAACAAATTGTTTTAGATATTTATACGGCGCGATTTATTTTATACGTAATTGCATCGTTTGAGCTGATATACTGGGTGTCTCATTATATTCTGACTGTTTTCAAGAGCTTATATCTTCGAAACGGTTCTAGATAATAAGATGCGGTTTCCACAGTTAGGTTTAAAATTAACGTGAGTTTTGTTGTGACACATTTATATAAGTTTAAAATTAGTGCACAGACAGCGAAGTTAGATAACTTTAACTGGGATACTGTAATGATTCAGATATTTTATTAATAAATAATAATCAAGGAGGCGTTGATATGTCACATCACAAAAATATTGCCATCATTGACAGAACGTCACATTGTGTTAGAACCAGTTAGAACAAGATGGTATTTTGAACCAAAATGTTTGCTTTCAACAAGACGGGGCTCCACCCCATTATTCCAACATAGCAAGAGAATCTGTTATCCAACAATTTGGAAATAATTGGATTGGTAGGACTGGTCCAATAGAATGGCCTCCAAATTCCCCAGACTTGACTGTTCCAGATTTTTTTGTATCGAGATTTGTGAAAGATAGAGTCTACAACCCGATGCCTGCTACTATTGAGGAATTAAAAAATAACATACGGCAGGTAATGGAAAATATTCCTCTTGAAATGCTGACAGCAGCATTTGACAACTTGGTTCGATTCCACAAATGTATAGACCAAGAAGGAAAACACATCGAACATTTTTTTTAGAGTGCCCTAAAACATGTTTTAAATTGCTAAATATACAGGGTGTCCCATTTAAAAATTACATCTACTGTATTCTGAAAATACGCCACTTTTCTAGCGGGTAAACCGGAAGTACGCCATTTATATAAATGTGTCACAACAAAACCCAAACGTTAATTTTAAACCTAATTGTGGAAACCGCATCTTATTATCCAGAATCGTTTCGAAGATATAAGCTCTTAAAACAGTCAGAATATAATGAGACACCCTGTATTTTATGAATTCGCAGGTTTCATGAACATCATACCTGGATGACGTTTCATGATTATAAAATTTCCTTGAAATTTATAGTCGTACCGTTAGTGTTTTTATATAAAAAAAATCTCAACCCAACAAAATATTTTAAGCAAGTAGTGAAATCTTGAAATCCCTTTATTTATACAGTGTGTCCACGGAGGGGGTATCCTATAGGTGAAACATTTTTAAATATCAGTTTTTCAAAACCCGTTTTATTCTATAGCCAGTTTTCTGAAAACCGTATTAATTTTTGCATCACCCTCCTCAACGTACGCCTTTTTCAATTCCTTTTTGTCTTGAACAGATCCTGTCTCATCAAACTTCTTTATTATTTTTTTTAATCCACACCGCGTAATGGGTACATCTGGATATTTTTCGTGAAATTTTGCAATTGCATACTGGTACGAAACTTCTCCAATACTACTACACTTAATAAGATATACTCTTTGTTGCATAGTTAACATTGTTGTCAAATATTTATTAAAGAATGACTCACTCACTAGATAAATAATGTATTTTCGAACTTAGTGCAAAAATTCATACGGTTTTTATAAAACTGGCTATAAAATGAGACGAGTTTTGAAAAACTTGAATTTTCTTTCATTTTATGGGGTTTCAGAACAAGCAAAACTTTTTATTAGGAATGAAATTTTTCACTAAAACTAATATTTAAACACCATCCTTGGTTACGTTGTATTATAGAACTTCTGGTACCTATATAAAATAGTTAACCTAAAAATTTATAAAATATGTTAAATTTACAATAACCTAGCATTTACTTTCAAGGGTTTGAGTACTGCATGACAAATTAATAATTAAGTTTTAGTAATTTTGCTGTTGAGCGGAGATTGTCTTTTCCTCGATAGGTCGCATTTATTATGACATATTTTATTTCTCTTTAGTGAGTGTTTGCTATAGATGTGTTTGAAGATTGTTAGCACTTTCTCAACTAGGCCGTTGCAATGTTTGCATCTCTCATAACAGTCATAACAAACTTCTTATTATTGTTAATATTAACTTGTTGATCGCAGTGGGCTTGCAAAATACATTTTTACCACAAATCCTACGTCCTAATTCTGTATAGTGCTCGTCATGGAACAGCCTATATATTCATATATAGGATTCATTTTATGAAAACAAAAATCATATGAATTGAAGATGAACCAATTTACTGATGTACGCAACAAGCGAAAATAATCAAGGAACATTTGTTTTGGTGGTTTATTTTTGGAATCTAATGTGTTGATATTCTACGTTTAAAACTACTATTGAAATTATCACGAGTTTTTGGAATTCTGCCTACAATTTTTTACATAATAATAAAAAAATAAAAATATACATTTATTGTGCTTTACGTCATTACATTTTTGTAAATAGAGCATATATCAGTTAACAGGAAATTAGTATATTCCACTATTTATAAAATTCATGTACTATTTAGTCTCGATACAAGATATCTATAATTATACCAAAGTCTTATAGACTTTGATTATACAATAAAAGTAATATAATATAAGTGTAAAAGAAATTAAAGAAAATATTTATGTTACCACTATGACTATGAAAGAAAATATACCAAAATGATATTAATAATTGTTCTACTATCTTATTTATAAACTGAATTGTCCTCGAATCTTACTGACGCTGTATCATCAATGTTCTATCTCTGACCGCTGTAATGAATGGTACCATTGTCTTATTGAAATGTAACGTGTCCATCCCCTGACGAAGTTTTAAAAGGGACAAATAAAACTGATGAATTCTGAGTGCTTTTTTGTTGATGGAACTTCTTGTTCTTCTTTCTTGTTTTGTTTCTTGCTTCTTTTAAAATATTTAAAAATATTTATAGATTATTATACATACACAAATTATTATAATGATGAATACTGGGGTCGTCCAAAAGTAAATGATATTGGAAGAGCTGTCTGTCTTTAAGAACTGTCATATGAAAATGGTTGTAGAAGCTGTTGTTTTTGATGAATGCGTTGTAGTTCGTCTAAATGAATTTTTTCTAATTTAATAGTTGTGGTTTTTGTAGAGGAATAATGAGCAATTGTTTGAATTTTTAGAAAGGTGAGTCTATTGTTATTTCTTTGGAAATGAAGTGATTTTCATCGGGAGTTGTAACCTATTATTTATTTAAAATAATAAGGCAAGATAAATTGCAACGGGGACTCAATGTGGAATTCGGAGACCAAACTAATATCAGTTCAGGAAGTAGTCTTACCGGTTCGCGGGTAATCCTACTTTATTTAAGTTATTGAAGTTATATTGAAGTTAATGAGATAATAGATGAAGTTAAGAAACCAAATGAATTTAATAAGTTAATAAATCAAATTAAGGAATGTAATTAAATTTAATCAAGAAAAGTAAGTGGGCGCCACCCTGAATAATATTAGTCGACTTGTTTTTCACCTCACAACTCTCCATCAACAAACCTGGAAATGCTGGAAGGGAAGGAATATGAACAACGTTGTTAAATTTACAAGTTGTATAATGAATTTAAAACTAATATCACAGTGAATGAATGTTGTTTACGTTGTTTGTTGTTTTACGTTGTTTTACTTTGCTTTACTTTCCTTAGTTTCTTCGGACAGGTCCTAGGTGTCTGATGTTAATCTACCTCATAGAAACTACTTCGTCCGGAATGTCCCGTACAAATTGGCAGGTACAAAGTGGCAGGTACAAAGTGCAATCACATTGAATGCACTTTAGAAAAAAATTTTGAGGCAAACCTCTCACAAGAAATTAAAATTAACCTTATCGGTTCATGGTTCACAGGAGAAAGAGCTTATTCTTACTACTCGCTATTAAATTGTACCATGCGATGAGCAATCGACATACGTTGCGTATCCCTTTCCTGTTCACATGCTCCGCTTCGAGTTTGTTGTGGTAGTGTGTTCTTAATTTCTCTCTCTTTAGGAGAGAAGAATTGAAATATTTGACCAATATCAGTGTATACTGATCCTCACCAACGGAGATTATCCGTCGCACATTAAATGTAAAAATTTGCCTTTCAGCGCTGATCGGTGCTACAGGTTCTCGAGGAGAATCACATGTTGGTAAGGAAAAAGGACTGGCTACTCTAAATATTCCAATGATAGTGGCCAAATATAACGTTACAGTTCACATCCTAGAGGATGAACACCATGAAGATCTTTAATGTTGTTAGTTCAGCACTGAGTTGAAATTATCGTTGATGACGAAAAGATGCCAATGAAATGAGAGATTAGCATTGCTTCTATTAGTACATCATGGATTGAAACTGGAACACAGAGCAAAGGGCCTCTCCTTCGGAAACTTTGAAGGATTTGGCTAATACAATCTGGAAAAATTTCCCCTCGCTCTTTCCTTCCTCTTTCGTTACATTTCAATATTTTCTTCGCTATTTCATTAGTTTTAAAAGACCAAAATTCTTCTTTAATAGATCAAGGATTTTTGTTCAATATTCGGACACGCTATAAAAGGTAATTTTGCACAAAATCAATATCGAATAAAAATGATTTAACATATTATATTAAATATTTTTGTTTTAAAATATATCGAAATTACCCTCTTAATTAATTGTTTAGTCTAATTATTATTTCTATCGGTCGTGGCTTCCACTGTTTCTATAAAATAAAATGGCCAGATAATAAAACTATCTAGTCGATCTTAAAGCATCGATAAGATCAAAGGTTTTGAGGTTTTTTGCATTTTATACCGTTTCAAGAGCAAATATTCAGTACCAAAGCAAAGTGTAACGTGATTATAACTGTTTGTCCACGACCACCTAATAATAAGTCAATATTTTACCTCCTAACTAAAGGTATATGGTACCCATATATCAACTGTCGTGAATTATGGTTCATAATACACTGTAGTGTATTATGGTTCATAATTCACGACTAGAGATGGGGGAACAATATGGAATAAACTATTAAATCTGTGTATTTTGTTCAGGAAATTTGTTTCTGACATATATCGTATCTATAAAATATTGTAATTTTTAGTATTGATACTTTTCATAACGATATTTTCTAATATTAAGTATTTTAAAACAATATATTTATAACGGTACGTTGTATTGATACTTTCTACAGTATCGCCCATCTCTATATATGTCAAATTATTTGAAGTAGCTGCCACAACATTTTGAGGTTAGTAATATGCCAAATCGCTACTGAATTTTATTTATTAATAAATAAATTAAGTGTCGTGGACAAAGTATAGTATTCTACTCGCAATTTATGGCCATCATTCACTTGGGTGACTTGCGCCCCTCGCCTGCGGCTCGTGACGCAAACGTCACCCATCGTGAATTATGGCTATCATAAATTGCTCGTTTAATAATATACTATTAACTCAAACTTGATTGTGATAATGCCATTCGGTTTGAAAGTGCATACAAATAAATACATAAAATAAACGGTAAGTATTTAAGGCTTATGTCTTCCACAGTAACAGCTAATATATTTTCACAGGCTCATTAATCGTTTTCAGACTAATTTTTAATTGAAATTGTTCAGCAATAAACTGGGTATACATATAATATATACAATAGTGTATATATAGTGTGGAAACCACTTATGGAATAAAATTCTTTGTCGTTATTTTAAAAAATTATGAAAAATGCCGAGACACGTCAACTTTTGAATGGAGTTGTGCGTTATGTAAACATAAATTTAAATGTACAGGGTGATTCACGCAAGTATGCCATAGTCGGTGTTGTTTTTTTTTTAATGAAACACCATATTTGCATATTTTTGAAATCCTTTTAATGAACCGATTCCAACAAACTAAATAATGTATGGTCAATTATGAATTATACAGGGTGAAATTTTAAAATTAATAATTTATTACTCTTGAAATATTGGTACTTTTTTAAATTAGCTAAATATGGATTTATCAAAAATCTAAACTAACTAATTAATAGACGTATTTGTATATTAAACAAAACCTGCTACGCCCATTAATTTTATCATAAATACCTAAAAATTGCCTAAAAACGCCAATAATTAGACGAAATCAGTAAATAATGTGGTTTGTTTTAAATCGGTGAATAATGTGGATTGTTTTCTATTCTGTCAGTTGTTGATGTGTTGACAGTTTATACTGAAAAAGTAAAATCTTTGTCAAACACTCTTTCCTTGTCGACATAACAATGAAATATTTAACTGAGACTCACCGAATTGAGATTTGAATGATGATCGGGTACGGGGATAACTGCAGAAGTCAAGTTGAAGTGGAAAACTTATTTAATCACAGATATCCCGAATTGCCTAATATTTCACAAAGTACTGTATCTAAAATTCATGCACAAATCAGAGAACTTGGACATGTCAAACCATTGAAAAGAAAACCACACTTCGTTGAAGATGATGTGAAAGTGGATATTTTGTTAAGTGTCGAAGAGAATCAAACTTCAAGTACACGTCAAATTGCCCGTGAAAATAATGTTAGTCATACAACTGTTCTAAGATGTCTCCATAAAGAAAAACTTCATCTTTACAAATTAACTTTTGTGCAGGAGTTAACAGAAGACGATCCAGATCGTAGAATGGATTTCTGCGAAAGATTGATGAATAAGCTGAACAGAAATGAGATAGCTCTTGGTATCATTCTTTTTTCTGACGAATCAACATTCACATTGAATGGAGAGATAAACCGACAGAACTGTAGATATTGGTCAGCAGAGAATCCTAGAGGAAGGTTGCCTAAATCGTACCACTTTTTACAATTTATTTATTTTCTACCTTATATTAAATCTCTGTGCAAAAGCACCATAACCCTAAGAAGTATTGGTTATTTATACAGGTTAATCTAATTTTTAGTCACCAATATTGTGGTAATTTGTGCGGGGTAATACACTTTTTGTCAAGTGATGCAATCGGTACGATTTAGGAAACCATCAATTAGCTCCAAAACAGGAAATCGTTCACAATAACTTAGAAGTAAAGCACACGCACCAAACTTTGTCTCGCCACTACGACCAATCACTAGTTGCTAGTAGCGCCGCACGAGCGCTGTAGTCACTTTATTTCTGATTAAAATTAAGGTGGTACGATTTAGGAGGCGGTACGACTTAGGCGACTCTCCTCTAATTGGATGCGTGAGACACATACTCAGTTCCCTCAAAAGGTGAACGTTTGGGCCGGTATCATAGGCGACCATATTATTGGTCCTATATAGATGGAAATTTGACAGCTGAAAAATATTTAAATAGGTATGCTTATAAATGAAGTTATTCCTGCGTTGGCAAACTTATACCCCAACACAATAGATCCTAGCTTACCGAATGAAAATGTTTTTTTCCAGCAAGACGGGGCAACACCCCATTATGCTTTAATGGTAAGAACTTATTTAGATGCAATAATCCAAATAAACAGGGTGTTTCATTAAAAAAAACAACACCGACTATGGCATACTTGCGTAAATTACATTTACATTAAAACCAAAATGATTTTATTGTGCTACTTGGGTAGTATTATGTGCCTCTTTAAATCAGGAATAGTGAATTATTAATTTTGGAAACAATACTTATAACAAAGTGAAAAAGTTTTCAGTTCATCCTTGATAATATTCAAAATTAAAAACAATAATTTTGATATAATATTCAAAATTAAAAACATAATCATTTCTAAATGTGTTCATTTATTATTTTATAGAACAGTCACACGAAACACTATAATTTATTATGTTTACGATTAGTTAAAATATTGTTTTCACTTTAGAGTTTTCCCTTTTACTTTGAGCATTTTCATTCATGCATGTGTTAGATTAGATTAAATGCATGTGTTAGGCTTAGGCAAATAAAAATATTATAAGATCAAGCAATATAAAATACATAAAGCACGGCTTCTATTTATCACTAGATACTATAAAAGATAAAAATACTTACAAGGAAGGAAATTCTCGAAAAGAAAAGTTATTTCGAGATCCAGGTGGCGATAAAGATAATGAAAGGAAATCAGTTCGATCTTTATAATTAAATCTGTATTTGAAGCGTCCTTTTAATTCAGACTCATGGTGAGAGGAAGCCAAATTTCCTATCGGGGACTTAGAACTATACATCCAAGGCCTTTCCTGACTTTCCTCTTCATAGTGTCTCTTCGGATGGAAAGTCTCGAGCGATGACCTATATTTTTCATTTTCGAAATAACTTTTCTGTAAGGAAGATCTTCGACAATAACTGTCAAAAGACACTGACTGTTGGTCCAAAAAGGATGTTTTCGGCTTGAAGTTGTGAATGGTGTCGGAATGTTCTGATCCACTATTTGATCTATTAAGATTGATAACAACTCTGGGTTTTTGTTGCAAAGTAGGTACCTCTGGAGCCAGAATGGTGAAGGTTTGGACCACAAGTTTACAGGAAAGCGTTCGGTAAACACGACACTACGTTGGGTTTCTTCGGCTAGGGCCGGCAGAATATTAAACATGGTATTTGTGAATATTATCGTGATATGTATTGGTGCGCGACATCAGAAAATGTTTGCGCCCAGACTTTTATCAAACTACTTCTAGTGGAAAGCGAAGCGCATGTGCGCTCATGAATTTCGTCAATATTGTTCGCCGGAACAGGGACGCCCATCAGTGACTTTTTTGAGGGGTGGAGGAATCAACTATTTCCAACGTGCTAAATACATTTTTATTATTATCTAAATGTACAAGAAAATACATAAGTGCGTGATGGTAGACACTTAAAAATATTTCACTATATATATATATATATATATATACAGGGTGGTCCGTAAGTAATGGTCCAAAGTGGATTGGAAGATTCTTGGCCAAAAAATATAACAATCTGACGCAACTTTCCTTTAATAAAATATTGATGATAAGAAAAATACAGGGTGGCAAAGTTGAAATGTGTAACTATGCGATTGACTTATTTATCGTTAACAGTATCCCTCTATTTATTGAAAAATATTAAAACTACATCATTTTTGCGACAAAAAGGTATACTTATCATTAGTCTCAAAAGTTACTGGTTTTCGAGATATTCGCATTTTTTAGCCTCCCTACATAATTTTTATTTCATCTATTAGCACAAAAATGATAATTTTAGTAGACGCTGATGTCAGCAAATTTATTATCAGCCATATTATAGCAAGAGCATTGATAATTTGCAATAATATTGTCATAGATTTCGAAAGCATATTGCTTGGTAACAACCCGACGCCGAAGACGGAGGGTTGTTACCTCAAAGCAGCCTCTTTGAGGAAATTTCGTAAATTATGAATGCTCTTGCTATATTAAAACTGATAATAAATTTGCTGACATCAGCGCCTACTAACATTATTATTTTTGTGCTAATAAATGAAATTAAAATTATGTAGGTGGGTTTAAAAATGCGAATATCTCGAAAACCAGTATCTTTTGAGACTAATGATAAGTATACCTTTTTGTCGCAAAAATGATGTAGTTTTAATACTTTCCAATAAATAGAGGGATACCGTTAACGATAAATAAGTTAATCGCAGAGTTACACCAACAACATAGCTTTTGTGGCGCCCTCTAGAATATACATCGAGACAGATAACATATTATGATTTGCCAGGCCCTAAAACTCCTATCTTCCAATTTTTACGTTTGTATATCAAAAACCTTTCAATTTACTGAGAAAAAACATTTTTGACATTTCAACTTTGCCACCCTGTATCTTTTTATAATCAATATTTTATTGAAGGAAGTTGCATCAGACTGTAATATTTTTAGGCAAATAATCTTCCATTTCATTTTGGTCCATTACTTACGGACCAACCTGTATATCCCCTGAACGTTTTAAAAATTATAGAGAAGTAAAGTTACGGCACACTTTCGTCTTTTCAGATAAATTGTCAGTCACACAAACGATATTCAATCAATTTTGATTATATTCCAGTTATTGAACATAATTTATTTTCCATGTAAAAGTAGTTCTTGTTGTTTTAATACGTAATAAAAGTTTATCTTTTTCCACTTTTTGTCATGTATCTTCCTTATCTTGAGCATTTCTTTATTTTTCCATATTTTCAATTTTAAGGTATTTCCAACATTTGCTGGTGTATTACCTATACTTTTTTAATTATTTAGAATTGCGCTTTGTGGAAAGTCAGAATTAATAAAAAAATAGTATTAAATCTAGATTCATCGATTTCTGTAATAATTAGCACCAGAATTTGAGAAGAATAAACGGCTCGTCGTTTTCGATTACAATAGTTTTATCTTATTGAAGAGGTTAGTTAATTTTAGGTATTTTAATAAATTTTGAATTTTGTTGGAGTTCGTGAAATTGTCTGCGAGATGTTCAGGTATGTTAAAAATCTGCCGCATATTTCCATACCCTGAACATTGGTTTTATTGACTTCAGACTGTTGTACCTGATGCCACATTCCTTTCAATAGATATTTATATTCCCCAAAACCATAACGTCGACTGTCTTATTCTTAGCCGCGTGACGACCTGCTGTATCCGCGTTTTCGTTGCCTTTGGTGCCCAAATACATTTAAAATATTTACCAATATTATGGAGGTGATGTACAGAAAATAATATTGTCTTGACTTGTGGATCATCTGAAAAAGGGCTTGAAATTGATTCAAGGATGCTGTGAGAGTCACAGATGATTTTACAAAACCGGCAAAACGCGAGCATAAAATGCATTTTTCGTTATGCCCACACCAATTCAGGCAAATTGATAAAATGCCGGCAAAACAAGAACAGAAGAATGTATATCTTGTTATGACTGATTATTCTTAGGCATTTTATAATTGGCCAAAAACGGAGCCGTCAAAACGTGAATAGATATAAAATAAGTCAACTTTTTTAGATTGAATAGTACATTAGGTCTACACCGAATCGTGACTGATATGCAACTGACTCTCAGAGAGTAATTAGTCGATCAGGAATTTCATCTTCAAAACCTACTGAGTTTTCTTGAATATCATTTCTGGAAAATAAAGTTTTAAGAATTCCTTTAGAAGTACTTACTTTGTAGAGGCTATTTTTCAGGTCAATCACTTTTGCAATTAAATTATTGGAATCGAGAGGTCCTCGATCTACCTTATGAACTGTTAAATAAACATTGCAATCGACTTAAATTTTTTGTTGGATGCCTCAGTCATCCTTTCAGCTGTTTTTTTCTGACCAGAGTAAGATTGTTGTCTCTCAATTTCAATTTTATTGTGAGTTGCACAAAGTGGACAAATCCTTGTATCTAGTTTTGAAGATGGTCCGGAACTTAAAACTTTGAATGCATTGTGGCATTACATATCTCACAAGTGAATTTATATTTTTCTGTAATTTTTTCATTACAAGCACAACAATATACAATACTATCACTTAAAGTCTCTGTCGCATTTTCTTCCATATTGTAGAGTTAGTTGAATGCTACTCTCTTAGTCCGAATCAAGATTATCTTCTGGTATTTCCCGGTTAGTGTTGTTGGTTCGTGAAGGATTCATTATATCTTCAAGTTCCTCTTCTGTTCAAAGTTCTTTAATTACAGAATCTGGCAAGTTTGTCGATTTTAATCCAAGCTTCGGATCAGCTCCAAACAATGCACGGTGCAATTCCTGATGTCTGTCCCTAAACTCTTGTAGACCTAATGTACTATATTTTGAAGATGAAATTGCTGATCGACTAATTACTCTCTGAGAGTCAGTTGCATATCAGTCACGATTCGGTGTAGACCTAATGTACTATTCAATCTAAAAAAGTTGACTTATTTTATATCTATTCACGTTTTGACGGCTCCGTTTTTGGCCAATTATAAAATGCCTAAGAATAATCAGTCATAACAAGATATACATTCTTCTGTTCTTGTTTTGCCGGAATTTTATCAATTTGCCTGAATTGGTATCGGCATAACGAAAAATGCATTTTATGCTCGCGTTTTGCCGGTTTTTTGTAAAATGCCTAGGCAATTTATAAAAACACAATATTTTTAAATTCTTTACTTCAACGTTTCGGTAGCGTTCCAGCAGATAAATGTGTAGCTAGTATTTCAGCCGAATGTAGTCAAATTTGGTTACCAATGTTAGAAAGAGAAATTTCCAATAATCAATTACCTGCGTTATCAGGATAGCATCATAAGTTTTTATCCAGGTTTTCTTATGATTTATAATTTGAATAGTTGTTAATCGATACACATTTCAATACACAAAATCACAAAACTGAGTATACATATTTTAAAAACTTAAATATTCATACACAAAAAAACTATCAAGAAACGCGTTTTATTAACAACATTTCCAATATAAGCGAAAAAACGCGCTATCCCAATAAAAACCGTTCCTGGAACGTGCACTTCACTGGATTCCATTTCTAGTAGACTATCATATCGTTGGAATGTCATAAAATGAAATATTTCATTTCACATTTTGCCACAGATATGATCTACTATGAATGGACCTTAATAAAAATTTGATAACAAAATTTTGCAGTCTTAAACTTCAAAATAATTTTTTGATTGTCTAGTTGTCAAATTTTTTCTGTTGTGTCAGTTAGGGATAAAAAATTACTTAATTTCTACTTATTTTTTCTTGACAACGGTAGCTGGAACGCTACCGAAACGTTGAAGTGAAGAATTTAAAAATATTGTGGTTTAATTTCCCAAAAAATTAAAAAAAGAATGAATAATATACCACAAGGAACATACAGAAGAAATTTATAAAAAGCCTAAATTTACATTATGCCTACGACATATATATACTAAACATCAATCGTACTGGGGACATGTGCAAAAACATAAACACTAAACTCCTGATAAAAAAATCCTCGGAGAAGCTGACTAAATAGTTACTAAACTTCAGCAGGGGCCAGATAAGGACAGTGACGGATTTACTCACCGGTCACTGTACCCTAAGGAAGCACATGCATACAATCGGCATATATAGGGAGGAACCTATTTGTGGGTTGTGCATGGAAGAGGAGGAAACAGGCTCTCACATTATCTTTGTCTGTGAAGCGTTATCTTATTGAAGATATAGACTCCTAGGACTAGAGCATCCAAGGGAGAATTTATCCAAGAAGAAACTAGTGGACCGATAAGAGCTACTGGTCTTCATATGAACGGCATAGCTAAGAGCAGAAAAAGCCTAATGGCTGAGGTGCCGAGGACTCTAAGAGCGCTTTCAGACGAGACACTTTGTGGCCGGCTACTAGTGTTTGAAAAGAAACGCGCGGCTAAAAATACAATAATATAAATAAACGCATTCACACGAGACACAGATAAGGAATAAGAGCGCTTTCAAACGAGACACTTTGTGGCCGTCTACTAGTTTCTGAAAAGAATCGCGCGGCTAAAAATACATTAATATAAATAAACGCATTCACATGAGACACAGATAAGGAATACATGGTGTTTAATGTATATCCGCGCGATTCTTTTCAGACACTAGTAGCCGGCCACAAAGTGTCTCGTCTGAAAGCGCTCTTATATATTTTTACCGCGCAATTCTTTTCAGACACTCGTAGCCGGCCACAAAGGGTCTCGTCTGAAAGCGCTCTAAGTCTTTAACCAGTGGTGTCTAATCAATCTATAAACCTCATACCTGCATGATGTTTGGGATCTAGTAAACTCAGCGTTGATTTTCGTGCCGATGAATAAACTATGGGATCGTATTCTAGCATTTGAACAATCTGGTTTATCGATCGTTGTAGCGAATCCAACGGTAGGTGCAGAAGCAACTATAGTCAGATTATCCACATATAAACAATTTCCGACTGTCGGCTAGGTAGCTATGTGGTTGATTTCGATAGCGAAGAGTGTGTTACACTCAAAGTGGAGCCCTGCGGGATTCCAGTTTCAAGGGGTTTGAGCGAGGACAGAGTGTCCTCCACTCTCATTCTGAAAGCACTGTACATAGACAAGAATAGTAGTTCACTCTAAGCATCTCCCAGTGCGATGTCGATCTCACTCGGTCTCCGTATTTTCTGGTATCCTGGATAAAGTTTGAAGGTACGAGCGGAGCTAGCAGTACACCCGCTGGACTTTCCTTGCGGTTAATTATTAATTTTAATTAATTATATATAACAATTAACTGACGAGCATATGTTTCAAAATAATTTTCAGAAAATGAAAGTAAAATATTCTTTTGCATTTGCTCTTAATACATACGTTGATTTTTCTTCCTGCAGATGCCAATTTATTTTATAATACAAACATTTACTGAGATATTACTTTTAAAAAAAGCTATGTGCAAAATAATATTCAAGTTCCACTTTAGATTACATACAGCTCTTCCTAATAAATACTTATACGACAATAAGAATATCATTGTAAGGAGTAAGGAATATTTGCACACATCTTTTTTTTTGAGTGTTTATTTTCATTTGTCCTAAGAATTTTCTTACGTTCCTTACAATAGTTCCCGTTCCCATGATGATAAATTATGCTTATACTTATAACTTGGAAACCACAGAAAATCTAACTTGGTAATGCTTAATTGGTAGGGTAGGATGGGGTAATGGCGGTCACTTAACGAAATTTGGACATAAAAGTTAAAATAAAAATTATATATTGATTCTGAAATAAGAAAAATGAAACATAACAGTCTTTTGATGTAGTAAAGTACAAATAAAATAAAAAATTTTAAATATTTTTGTCAAAATACTTGAATTTTAAAAATGTATCATTGACTGGTATTACCCTAACGTCCGGGTATTACCGGTCATACGTAATGGCAATACCGGTCACTTACATTTCCACCTCCTGTTCCTTGGTGAAAACAGTTTTCCTACCCAAAATAGGAGAGACAAATTTCTCTTTCTTAATTCTTTCTTGAATGGTTGAAAATGGAATTCCACATCGTTTAGCAGCAGTTCGCATAGAAACCCCTTGTTCATATAATCGTTTAGCTGCATTCAGGTTTTCAACTGACCACTTTGCTCTATTAGTCTTTCTAATACGTAATTTAGGCATCTGCAATAAACAAAAAAAGTCGATGAAAACACGTCTTTGTTAATTAGGACAATGCCAGTCACTTGACCGGTTTTGCCCTCACATGCATGAGTGTATTCAAAAATATTTTAAAACCATAAAATTTTAATTTGTTAGCTATTTCAATACATAGGACGATTATATGATCCACCATCCTACTGATAGACTACAATATATGAAAATATATATGAAATATAAGTACTTACGGCTTATTTTCAATGGTGACGAGATTATAAAAACCCCACTAAAATCAAAAAGGTCTACTACTCCACGTCAACTATTGTCGGTAACTGAATCAACTGAACGCGCACACTCCTACAACATTAAAAGCAGTCATTTGAACAGGACTTTGTTGCCAGATGTAATTTTCTTCAGGAAATAGAGGGGTGACCGGTATTGTCCGCTGACCGGTATTACCCCATTCTACCCTATTAGTTTCAATCTCATTATGTATGGCTTTATTATCCACCCACCAAGCTTGAAATAAACTCCGTAAATATAGCTTCAGTGTATCGAATTTCCATATTCTCACCCCTTCTGTTCATTTACCCCCATTGGTTACGTCTAGTATAATTTAAAGGAGTATTATTTTTTCTCTTATAAGTATGTAAAACAAAATTCCTTTGTGAAATTCCACAAGTATTCATTAGGCAATCCAGATCACGTGACCTAATATGGTCGTGCAGTGCAAACCATTTAGACAGATAGGTTAGACAGATAGGTTCAGTCATAAACAGTGCTCAAGACTTTTTAGTCGAATTTATTAGTATGTGTTCTTTGAAACAACTGGGACCCTAAAAAAGCTTACTTGGTCTCGGTTTGAACGGTTCCCACAACCGACTACAATACAAGTTGTTGGCATTTTGAAGTAGGTGTTCAACTCCTGAAATCCTTAAGCATAAAAGTTAAATACTGCAGGTGATATTTTCCAATTCAAGCAAGTGAAATTTTAATGCCAACAATTTCATAAAAGTTTCACTTTCATTATAATATTGTATATGTTTTAGTCATTGTGTACTTACCCGTAAATATTAAATAATAATTCTTGATAGTCTAAAAACCACTAACAGAAAAATAATGTTCTTATATAGGTACACAACCAAAAGTTGGTCCTAAATTGATATACCCAGCTTAAAAGTTTTATAAAACTGAACTTTTTATTGTATATTATTAGTATAGAGACACCAAAGCAAAATAAAAGCACCTTTCTCCAAAATAAACTCTTATATGTATACCAAAATCCACGGTCTACAATGTATTAAATCACATTTGTTTGCCCTGTGTCGCCATATTGAATTTGACCGGTCACTGGATTGCCTAATTAATTTTGGATAAAGAAGTAGATCAACTCGACATGATGAGTAGTTAAAGTGGTATTAGCAAACAAGAGCCCTGGAAAATATGTGAAATAAAAGAAAGGTCATCGCAACCAGTCAATTATCCGATTTTCAGATAACTTTTGGATCGAATATCTTCTAGTATTAGAATTACTAGCATATATTGTAACTCCTTAGGACTGCTAGTGAAATTTTTAAATTTGTTGAACAATTAAAGCTGAAAGTCTTGCCCTTCGTAGATGGAAGTCTGTCACCCATGACTGGAAGATGATCCCAGCCAGTACAAAATATAATCAATCGGTCAGAAAATCTACAACCGACGGAAAATATTCCCCACCGGCTTACAGGATGTTTTCTACCGGATGCAATCTGCCAGAAGTTTGTCTTTACTAGCAAAGTGCATTAATGAAAATATACAAACAGGAACAAATAAATACAAACAGTAACAAATAAATACAAATAACAAATATAAAACACAAATTAAACAGTATAAAAATATCTTAAAATTAATATAGGTATCAACACTCTGATATCACCACTACTTTACTAACCCCTACTACTCTCAAGCTTAAGCATGCAAATACTAAACCCATGCAGAGTATAAATTTTGTAGAACATATCCATCGCTGATAAAATTTCTGTAACAGAAACTCAAACAAAATTAAAAAAATCTTTAACAAATCGATGGAATCTCTGAAGCCTGTAAGAGAGTGGAGTGTGCTGAAAAGGAAGCGCTGAAATAAATTGTTAGTCCATAAGTGCCAAGTATAGCCATTTTGCATGAAAAAGGGAAAAAGGACAATATTTGGAAAATTGAGGAACGACATAGCTTACCTATGTCTTTTTGATATAATAAATAAATCGTAAAAGAAATGGAGGACAGTATTCAGGAAAATGAGGACATAGCTTACCTATGTCTTTTGGAAAATTAACCAACTTGTGAAAGAAAGGGAGTACAATATTTAGAACAATGAGGAACGACATAGCTTACCTATGTCTTTTGGAAAAATAACCAACTCGTAAAAGAAATGGAGGACAGTATTCAGGAAAATGGGGAACGACATAGCTTACCTATGTCTTTAGAAAAATAACCAACTCGTAAAAGAAATGGAGGACAATATTTAGGAAAATGAGGAACGACATAGAAAACATGTTTTTTGATCAAATAAATAACTCGTAAAAGGAATGAAGGACAGTATTCAGGAAAATGAGGAACGACATAGCTTACCTATGTCTTTTTTTTTAAATAACCAACTTGTGAAAGAAGTGGAGGACAGTGCTTAGGAAAATGAGGAACGACATAGCTTACCTATGTCTTTTGGAAAAATAACCAACTCGTTAAAGAAAGGAAGGACAATATTCAAAATTATGAGGAATGACATACAACTCGTAAAGGAAAGGGAGAACAATATTCATAAAAATTAGGAACGACATAGCTTACCTATGTCTTTTGAAAAGTTGAGCAACGGAAAACACTTTGCGCACTCGCCCCCTACGGATGACTGCTCGCTTTGGAAACGAGGCTTACCGACAACCTAGGAACGAGCACTTTCCCACAGTGTGGTACTACGTGCTTCCGTGAGGGTAAAAGTCAATCGTAAGCAAACAAGTTGGTATATGTGGAGTATAGGAAAGGCAGTACAATATTTAGAAAAATGGGGAACGACACAGCTTACCTATGTCTTTTGAAAAATAACCATCTCGTGAAAGAAAGGGAGGACAATGTTTAGAAAATTGAGGAACGACATAGCTTACCTATGTCATTTGAAAAAATAACCATATCGTAAAAGAAAGGGAGGACAATGTGTAGAAAATGAAGGAACGACATAGCTTACCTATGTCTTTATCGTAAAATGAAGGGAGGACAAAGTTTAAAAAATTGATGAACGACATATCTTACCTATGGATGGATGATTGTCACCCGTGGCTGGAAGATGACCCCAGCCAGTAGAAAATATAATCAATCGGTCCAAAAAGTCTATAACCGACGAAAAATATTCCCCACCGGCTTACAGGATATTTTCTACCAGATGCATGCTGCCAGAAGCTTGTCTTTACTAGCGAAGTGCAGTAGTAATGAAAATATACAAACAGGAGCTAATAAATTCAAACTCAGGATATATGGAAAACAATATAGCTTACTTAGGTCTTTTGACTATGTAAACAGTCTTAACTACTGATCATATAAGAACTCATAGTTTGTGGATAAATTATAAATTGGTCAAACTTTTTGTACAAAAATTATTTGTAATAAATCAAAATATTTTTTTTCATTGGTGAACCATTTTACCTATTTAAAGCACGCCTCAGCGTGTTTAAATCGAACTTTAAAAAACGTACGTGTTTTAAAGTTACCGTGGCAACATGTAATTTGACATATTTTATATTTGGTTATCTGGGGTTTGTTTTTGTTTTGTTCGTTCTTGTTTCTTGTTGGAAAAATTAAAAAAATGGAATTAAATCTTCAGTTACTTCCAGTAATTTGGGAGCTAATTGTTGAGGAAAACTTGTTTTTAATAAACAAAATGCTCTTTTAAGTGAAAATAATATCGATGTTTACTTAACGTCAGCTGTCAGCAATAATAAGAGAAAAACACATAAGAATGAATTTGTTTGGCTTGATAATTACAACAACACTGCGTTTTACGAATTATTTAAATTAAAAAAATCTACATTTCAAAAACTTCTTGAAAATTTATTAAGGATCCACAGAGAATAAGCAAATCAAATGTTCAGCCGACTTCTTTCAAATAAATAACAAGCTAATTTTTGTTTCACAAATATTAGACTACGACTGTCACATGACGGAACCCGTCCATGTAATTATTTAGGTCGGCAACATTGCCAACTAGCATTTGTGACACGTGTCAATTCATAGAATAAAATATACAGTTTTAGTTTTGTCATAGCGTTTTCCATTGGCATGCACTTAGTTGGCACCAAGTTCGAGCATACTCTACACCAGTGTACCGATATTTTGCACTGAGTGCAGGAACACAGAAAAGTTGTCAGTTGTCATTCGTCAAATCAAGTTGGTTGGTTTGTAGTGGTTTTTATTGTTTTGATTAAAAGCAGGTGCAGTTTTATGTATCCTTATCTAGTTGTTTTATTATTTAACATTAAAAATAATAAGAAAATTTTTATTAAAAGTACATTGAGAGATTATTCATTTCCTAAAACAACTTAATACTTCCAATCACTGGTTCAGTATTTGTAAAATACTCTACTTTTTACAATAATATCCAGTGAAAAATAAATAATAAATAAACTACTGTTTTTCTTTCGAATTCGCAGCGTTCATCATTTGCCGCCATTTTGCACTCGAAACTACCTCCTGAGCAGGTGCCGAAAAAACTGCACTCAGTGCACATTCGCTTGCACTAGTTTTCCAATGGAATATGAAATACTGGTGCAGTGCAGCCAATGGAACACAAATTTTGCACTCAGTTCAGATTCAGTGCACCCTAGTTTTGTCAATGGAAAACGCTATCAGTTTTCCCAGAGACAACGTTTTCCTCAACATGCCGTTGACTTAACAACAAGTCTTTCATTTAATACCTTCTCCTTAAAATATAAAGTTAATGTTGAGAACATAAAGTAATATGGCGCAGTCAAATAAAAGAACCAAATAGAAGCTCTCAATGCCGTGAAGAAGCTAAACTGAAAAACAAGAAAAAACTATTGCATATTTCGTCGATGATTTAAGATTTCGTTTTCCAAAGATGGACCGTGGAATTTCGCCCATGTGCATGAACGGTGGAAACTTGAATCAGACATGGAAATTCTGGAAACAGAAGTTTACTATGTACCTGAAAGCAACTTAAATCATCAAAAAGGACGATTCAACAAAATGCGCTCAACTATTAACGCTCATCGGAGATGAAGGTATCAGAATTTATAATACTTTTACATTTACCAATGGACAAACTGAAACATTGGAGGTATTATTGAAAAAATTTTAACCCCAAAGCAAATTTAACTTTTGAGAGATATAAATTTTTGACATGTCGTCAAAAAGGGCCAAACAATTGAACAATTCATCACAGAACTCAAGAATTTATCCCTATCATGTGAGCTTGAGGAACTGAGGGAGTCTTTGATCAGAGATCTGTTAGTTTGTGGTTTGAAATCTGACCAGTTGAGAGCACAGCTTTTTAACAAAGACTGTAAGACGTTAGAAGATGCTGTTAATTTTTGCATTAACAGTGAATCGACAAAAGAACAAAACCGTCAAACATCAAATGGTAATGGTGACAACTATGGCAGACAGATTAACGTAGTCCACTCAAAGTTATGCAACAACAATCCAGCAAAGGCAAGCCCATCACACAGCAACTGGACACCAAATCCAAACAATCCGGGATGTAAGAAATGTGGAAGAATTCATCCACCTCGGAGATGTCCAGCTTATCAAGTTAAGTGTTTTCGTTGTAAAGGATTAAATCATTTTACACAATTTTGTTCAAAGTATCCTAATGCTAATCATAATTTTAATTATAGATCTTTGTTAAGGAATGAACAACACAAAAACAATAAACACAAACAAATACACACACTTGAACACAATACACAAGAAAGTGATAACAATGATACTGTTAA